>WNWK01017796.1:0-41551 GCA_009830355.1 Cherax destructor
AGAAAGGGAGGGAGAGGGTGGAGTGTTAGTATGGGAGGGTATGGGTATGGGAGGGTATGGTAGGGTCGGAGGGGGACCGTCGTGTCAGGTTTCAGCTGTGTTCCATCTACTTTTTGTGAGAACTTCCAGCAATTTTGGAACACTTCCGAAAGTTAGGAATACTATCCTAATATTGTGCTAGAAATTTGCTAGTTATAATTCCAAAAAAGAAAAATGATTAACACTATTAAGCTAAGACAAACCCAACTGATGGTTTATGTGAGTGTGTGAGTGTGCGTGTGTTTGTTTACCGCTGACTCACCGCGCCTGCACTCCGCCACGTCTTTGAATTTGCTTCCTACCTTTCTTAGCTACAAATTCTAAAAGGAATACTACTACCTATATAACTGATAATAATATTATTGCTAATACAAGAACAGTTGTATGGTCTACTACACCTCGACTACTTCAAGTATGTGTGTGTGTGTGCGTCTTGGCACCTCGTCCACAGTATCTACCTATTCTAATTCTGATTTTAATTCTAGAATACTACTAAGCACTGCTACTAAAAGTTACTACTTATATACTGCTAATAATATTATTGCTAATACACGAACAACTGTATGGTATACTACATCTATATCCCGACTACTTCAAGTGTATGTGTGTGTGTGTGTGTGCGTACACATGTGTACATTTGGTTGGTAGCCCTGCGCCCACTACTACCCTGACTTGTCTTCCTACCTATGAAATACGTATGAAATCAGCTCCTCCGAGCAGGGATTTTCCCCACAGCGTCAGCAACTCCGGGCCAGAAACCTGCAAACCACAATTAGGATTTTGTACATTACATCCGATGTCTGCTGGGTCTGGTCGCTGTTTGTCGATATTCTCCTTCGGTGGCACCCTTCTGGGTACTGTACCTCTTCGTTTCTTTTCTGTTGGGCTCACTGTATGCAATCACCGTATTCCTCACTGCTTGCCTTGCACTTGTCTCCCTTACTTGGGTACCTCCAGTAGATATGCTCCCCACTGCGTTATAGTTCACTACGATATATTCTCCACTTCCTGCTGTGTGGCAACCGCTGTTAGGCCTATCTCCGTCTCCCCTCACCGGCACTTTCACTATTTACTGTGATTTTTCCCTCTGTGATCACTCGTATTTCCCTGCTTTTTGGTTTTAAATGAGTATGACACTTTGACCTATGCCCACGCCTGTTTATTGCACTCGGATTCCCTCTAGGACCACACTATAAGACCCAATTTTGCGGAGCTCCAAACGCGTGTGTAGTGTGGCCTATGTGTAAGTAGAAGTAGCAAGACGTATCTGAAATCTTGCATGTTAATGAGACAGAAAAAAAGACACCAGCAATCCTACCATTATATAAAACAATTACAGGCTTCCATTTTACAATCTACCAACATTATTACAGAAAAATTAATACAGTATGTATCCACTGACTCCATGGGAAAGTGGAACAGAATTCTTCCTCCATAAGCCATGCGTGTTGTAAGAGGCGACTAAAATGCCGGGAGCAAGGAGCTAGGAACCCCTTCTCTTGTATAAATTACTAAATTTAAAAAGAAAAACTTTAATTTTTCCTTTTAGGTCACCCTACCTCAGTGGGATATGGCCGGTTTATTGAAAAAATATGTAGCACTTCTGTGCACTTCTGGCAAGGCAGCTATTGAATGAATGATGGTGAATGGGTTTTCATCTTTGGGCCATCCCACCTTCATGGAAAATGGCTGTGGTAGAAAAAAATCCATACTACACAAATGACTTTGCCTCTTGATGGAAACCAATGAGAGGTAAGTGTAAGAACATAAGAAAGAAGGAGCACAGTAGCAGGTCTACTAGTCCATGCTAGGCAAGTCTAACTCGCACCCATTCATGTACTTGTCTAACCTATTTTTAAAGCTACTCAAAGTTTTTTACTTCACTGACAATACTCAAGATTTTGTTCCACTCATCCACAACTCTATTACTAAACCAGAGCTCTTTTCTAAAGATTGGCCACAAATAGAATCTACACTTATGTATGGACTGACAGTGAGACACTTCCCCTTCACTATCTGCAGTCATGAAGTGTGTATTCACTAATTAACATTCATTCCTACCCAAACATAGTTATGAGGTTTTGTTCACATTTCTGGTTTGAAGACACATTTGAAAAGCTGCAAGATGAGAGTTAGTTTATTAAGTAGTATTTTCATTATTACCAAATCCCAAATTTCCTTATTTATGTATATAGCAACACCTCTTTTTATAAATAAAAATTAGTTGCAACAAATGCAATAAACAAAAGCATCATGTTTGCAAGTTGAGAATTTACATGTTGTCAAGTTGTAATTTAAACTTGTTCCTGCTGGAGGAACTTAACCCAATTTCACTTATTTAACAAGTTCACAACTAGTTTACAGTGAGCAAGTTTCACACCTGGAGTATACCTGAATTATGTTCCGAGGGTCATCGCCCCCGTGGCCCTGTCCATGACTAGGCCTTGCAGTGGATCAGGGACTGATCAACCAGGCTGTTGCTGCTGGCCACACACAACTGATGTACGAATCAGTCTGGTTGGTCAAGTACTGACTTTAGGTGTCTGTCCAGCTCCCTCGTGAAGACAGCCAGGGGACTATGCTGGTAAACAGTTGAGCAGTCTTAGGCCCCTGACACTTATTGTGTTGTCTCTTAGGTACTCGTGGGGCTCCTGCTTTTCATTGGGGATATGTTGCGCCGCCTGCCAAGCCTTTTGCTTTCATAGGGAGTGATTTCCATGTGCAGATTTGGGACTAGTCCCTCTAGGATTTTCCAAGTGTATATTATCATGTACTATCTTTCTCGCCTGCATTCCAAGGAGTACAGGTCAAGGAACTTCAACCGTTCCCAGTAATTTAGGTGCTTTATTGTACTTATACATGTACATACAGTGAAATTTCTCTGTATATTCTCCAGGTCTGCAATTTCGCTTGCCTTGAAAGGGGCCGTTAGTGTACAGCAATATTCCAGCCTAAAGAGAACAAGCGATTTGAAGAGAATCATCATCAGTTTGGCATCCCTACTTCTGAAGGTTCTCATTATCCATCCTATCATTTTTCTAGCAGATATGGTAGATCGTTGTGATATTTGAAAGTGAGATTATCTGACATTACCACTCCTAGGTCCTCCACATTAGCTTTTCACTCTACTGTGTGCTTAGAATTTGTTTTATACTCTGATCCAGTTTTTATTTCCTTGAGTTTTCCATAACAGAGTAACTGAAATTTGTTTTCATTGAACTTTATAGTTTTCTGTGACCCATTTCAAGATTTGGTTGATGTCTGCTTGGAGAATTGCAATGTCCTCGATGGATGACACTGTCATGCAAATTCTGGTATCATCAGCAAAGGAGGATGTGGTGATGAGGAAAAGAATGGAAGCGAATATTGTACCTTGTGGAACAAAGCTTTTTACTGTAGCCGCTTCTGACTTTACTCTGCTTACTATTACTCTTTGTATTCTATTTGTTAGGAAGTTATAGATCCATCTATCAACTTTTCCTGTTATTCCTTTATCATGCATTTTGTGTGTTATTACATTACACCATGATCACACTTGTCAAAGGCTTTCGCAAAGTCTGTGTATACTACATCCGCATTTTGTTTGTCCTCCAGTGCATTCAAGACCATGTCATAGTGAGCCAGTAGTTGTGAGAGGCAGGAACAACCTGCTCTAAACCCATGCTGCCCTTAGTTGTGCAACTGATGAGTATCCATGTGGTTGGTGACCGTGCTTCTCAGAACCCTTTCAAAGATTTTTATTATGTGAGATGATAGTGCTATTGGTCTGTAATTCTTTGCAATTGCTTTACAGCCACTTTTGTGGAGTGGTGCTATATCTGTTATTTTTAGTGACTGGAATAACTCCTGTGTCCATGCTCCCTCTCCATACAATATTTAAGGCACATCAAAGGGGTTTCTTGCAGTTGTTGATGAACACAGAGTTCCACAAGTCTGGACCTGGGACAGAGTGCATGGGCATGTCATTTATTGCTTTGTCAAAGTCCTGTGGTGTTAGGATTATATCAGAAATTCTTGAAATAACCAGATTCTGAGTCTCGGTCGTGAAAAATTCATGTAGGCTCTCGATCCTTAGTCTGATTAACAGCTCACTAAACGATAAGTTATATTGGGATTTCTGCATCTCACTCATTTCTTTGCTGTCATTTGTGTAAGTCCCATCTCATTTAAGTAGGGGCCCAATACTGGATGTGGTTTTTGCCCTAGATATGGCATAGGAAAAGAAATATTTTGGGTTTTTCAATTCCATTTATGGCTTTAAGTTCTTCCTGTGTTTCTTGTCTCCTGTATGATTCCTTAAGCTTAAGTTTGATATTTTCTATTTCTCTGGCCAGTGCCTTCTTCCATATTTCATATATACTGGCCCCTTTCAGCAGCTCTGTGATTCTTCACCATCACCTGTAAAGGGAGCACCACAGAGTTAATGCTTTCTAGGCAAAGGTTCGGATCTGTGTTGTTCAGAATATCTTCCCAGCTTGTTTCATTTAGGACATGGTTAATCTGATCCCACTGTATGTTTCTCTTAATAAAGTTGAATTTGGTGAAGGCACCCTCATAACTGATCTCATTTTGCTAGTCAGGAGCCATGCACATACATGTCTGTACTTCTATTATGTTGTGATCTGAGTGCATTGTTTTCGATACTGTTATATTTCATACCAGATCATCATTATTAGTGAAGGTCAAGTGTATTTTCCAGTCTTGTTGGATCCACTTTTTTGCTGGCTTAAGTTGAATTTGTTGCAGATTTAATAACTCATGTGTGTGTGAATTTTCATCCCAGCTGCCTCCAGGGGTTATCTCTGCTAAGACATTATTTGCCACATTCCTTCATTTTAAGTGTCCTAAGTTAAAATCACCCAGCAACAAAATATTTGGGGTTGGAGTTGGGAGATTTTCTAGATGGTAGTCAATTTTCAAAAGCTGTGCCTTGAACTATTGGGACGTTGTATCAGGTGGCTTGTATACAACCACAATGACAAGGTTTTGGTTTTCAATCTTTATGTCAAAACTTCAACTACATTATTCATGGTGTTTAGTAATTCCAAGCAAATGAGCAACTCTGTGACATACAGGCCATATCCCCCTTGTTGCCTGTTTATTC
This sequence comes from Cherax destructor, assembly GCA_009830355.1. NCBI lineage: Eukaryota > Metazoa > Arthropoda > Malacostraca > Decapoda > Parastacidae > Cherax > Cherax destructor. Next base: position 5,144 of record WNWK01017796.1, read on the forward strand.
TGTCACATCTGAATAGGTTATACCCTGGGATCCATATATCGTTATCAAGGTGATTCTTTGTGTGGGTCTCCGTGACACACAAACATTGCATTTGACTCTGCAAGCAGTCCACTGATGAAAGGTATTTTATTGTTTGTTGATGGCTTTAAACCCTGTATATTTACTAATACAAATACAGCCTCTCCTCACTTACCAATGTACAGTGGACCCCCGGCTAACGAACAAAATTCATTCCAGAAGCCTGCTCAAGTGCCATTACCGAACGAATTTACTTCCTTAAGAAATAATGTCACGTACGTTAGTCTATTTCAGACCCCCAAAAAATACACTTCCACAAGCACTTACAATATTATACTTACATAATTATACGATTTCCGGGGTGTTATTTAGCCGGGGGTTCACTGTACTCGTTTACCGACAATTCAGAGTTATGACGGGCTCTGACGAATTAAAAAAAAAATATTGTATGCCATATGGAATTTAGGTCACGGTAACGACAGCGCAGTGTGTCTGTGTCAAGCATCTCAATCTCCTTCTTACAGCAACTCAGTACACTAGCTTTTTACCCTTTCGGGGTCGGTGCCGTACTAGTACGCATAAATTCTAGCGGCCTCAAATTAAGCGGGAAATGGCTGGTAGGCCTACATATGAAAGAATGGGTCTGTGTGGTCTGTGTGCACAGTATAAAAAAAATCCTGCACCACACTGCATAATGAGAAAAAAAAACTCTGACCGTTTTTTTCGTTTAAAACAGCAACTTTGCACTCTATTTTCGTATGGTATTTATTGATGTATTCTCATTTTCTTGGTCTCATTTGATAGAATGGAAGATATATTACAAAAATAGAGATGATTTTGATTGGTTTGACAATGACAAGTACCTTGAAATTGAGCTCAAAGTAGCAAAAATGTTCGATTTTTGCTGATGTTCAAGAGTAAACAAATCACACCATGCATCCAATACACATCAACTGGCGAGTCTAATATTCTTGCACAAGTGCGCTGATATTATTTATACCATTTTTACAATGATGCAGTTGTATACATAACAGTAAATCTTCTATTTTTGGTGAGAATAAAAATTCAAAATGGAAAGGAAAAGTAATGTAAGAGGGGACTGGAGACGTGACTAATGAACAGAGAAGATGTTATTTTAGTGCGTGGAATGTCTGCCTTGTTTATTCTGGATCCTATTTTGAAATTGGCATCGTTTGAAATTTGTGTGAAATTGGCCAAATTGCCATTTTCTGACCACTATTTTGGGTAGTTGTAATTGGTAAATAGGCAGTTTCTTGTACTCAGTCGATAGAAGAAATGGAGTTCTAGCGAAATAGCTATGATTTTAGTGGACTCGAACATTGGAATTGGCCAAAAATAGGGCTCAAAGTGGGCGAAATCGCCGATGCGTAAAGATCATCGAGACTGATAAATTCGCGAGAGCATAATTCCGTACGTTTTCAATCAAATTTCAAACTTTTGGTGTCGTTATGATCTGAAAAAGATTCTCTATCATTTCATAAGAAAACATTATTATTTTTTTTTTCCAAAAAATTTTCGACCCTGAGAACGAGTTTCCAAGAAGGCCTGTCGACCCCCAAAGGGTTAAAGTCTCCAAGACTACATATTTGTACAAATTTGTACTTGATTGTGTACCCCATAGTACAAGAAGTGCAGCAGCACTTGGAAGAGGAAAAACAAGAGGAAAATGGAAGTCCAGGGAAAATGGAAGTCCGGGGAAAATGGAAGTCCGAGGAAAATGGAGCCCGGCCCATGGCCGGGCTCAGAGAGTAGAGAAACTCTCGAAACTCTTCAAAGGTTTATCAAAGGTACAAAAGAAGTACACAGTCAAGGGATCAGCTGGTGTGCTCATTTGTGTGTTGACATTTTCTCTCTCTCTTGTGGCAGCTTAAGAAATTATTATACTCAGTGAACAAGGTATGTTGATAGTAATACTAATACAATGGAACCCCGAGTAACGTAAAAACTTCATTCCAGAAGCCTGCTCAAGTGACATTACCGAACGAATTTACTCCCTTAAGAAATAATGTCAAGTAGGTTAGTCCATTTCAGACCCCCAAAAATACACTTACAAAAGCAATTACAATATTATACGTACTTACATAATTGTACGATTTCCGGGGTGTTCGTTACTCTGGGTTCCACTGTACTAATAATAATAATAATCGCTCTGGAGCACTTTAAATGTCATACGTATTTTGAGGGTTCCCTGCAGCAGTGCAATTTATCAAATGTCACTGGCTGTCATCAGTTATCTGACACTTGTCACAACACCATGAAAAAAAGTGACTGCGACCATTACAGAAACGTTATGCACTATGTGCTAAACATACATTCTTCAAGTCATTCAGTCAAGTCAGTCAAGTCATTCAGTCAAGTCAGTCAAGTCATTCAGTCAAGTCATTCAGTTAAATCATTCAGTCAAGTGATTCATTCAAGTCATTCATTCAGTCAAGTCATTCAGTCAAGTCAGTCAGTCAAGTCATTCAGTCAAGTCAGTCAGTCAAGTCATTCATTCAGTCAAGTCAGTCAAGTCATTCAGTCAAGTCAATAAGTCAGGCAGACAGATAGACAGACAGACATGATAAAGACACCCAAATTAATAAAAACTGACATACTATATGGAGAGGTATCGGAGGGTGTGTGGGGCTGGGGGCTATACAGAGAGAGGGAGGGATGGTGACACTTTTGAAGTGTCAGTAAAGGGTCATTCCTCGTTTACTGACGGGGTCTTAGGCCTCTATCTCCTGTTAAGTGAGGAAAGGCTGTATTGTCATATTGTTGGTATGTAAGGAGGCATTATTTGTTGGTACTAATATCTGTTGTTCTGAAGTGGGGGGGGCCACTGACTGCCTCCACTCCAGTAGAGATCTGAGGTGGTGTAGTATTTCTGTCATTTCTTGCCAGTTTTTTTTTCTTTCTTCCTGGCACTAAAAATTCTTTCTCTGGATTGGTTGTAACTACCATGGATTGTTTACCAAGGTCTGTGTGATCTCTACCTTCTTGTCCCCTTTAAATTGTGTGCCTGACAGTATGTGTTGTAACACTGTCTTTCATGGACTGAAGAACAACACATTTCAGGGTGAAATAGTTTACAAGAAGAATTGCATACTCCTTTGGTCATGAGGTTGTGGCATTTTTTTAGGATGGTCACAATTGCACGTCCCACCTGGTTTTCCAGATATTCCATGCCTACAAATTCCCAAGGCATAGTATTTGCACAGATTTGATTTCTGTTTGCCAGGATTTTTTGTGGCTAATACAATTTTTCCTGACCACCACTATCTACAGCACCTGTGCTAGCATCAGTACCACCACCAGTTATTACTGGTAATGCATTAACACCATTCCTCGCAGCAGCAGCATCCCCTTTTTTCCATCCCCAGCAGTATTGTCATTTTGTATTTCTGGATCTCATGTCTTGGTCTTTGCCTGTTTCTTCAGTACCAGGACCACTGTCTCCATCTGGTGCACTGTCCTGCATTTCTATATCTTTACAGGCAATGTCTTCCAAGGCAACACCAGGGGTGACAGCTCCAGCTGACCTACTCTCTCTACTTTCCCAACTGTCATAGACTGTCAAATTAACGAAAATGGATATAGAGTGAAACTCTGGTTATAGGCGTCACAGAAATCAGCGAATTCGGAAATCGAGCACTTTTATCGGTGAAATTTTGCTCCGGATATTGGCCATGTTCTCGGAAATAGGCCGTATGAGACGACGTGTCACCACCGACTGGCGACGCTCTTCCTCACGCGTATCACACTCAGTCTGCGTCTGTGCCTCTCTCTGCGTCTGCGCATCTCGTTGGATTAGGAATACAGCCTCTCCTCACTTGACGACAGAGATAGGGCCTAAGACCCCGTTGGTAAACAATTTCTTCCTAATCTAATCTAGGAATGACCCCTTACTAACACTTCAAAAGTGTCACCACCCCTCCCTCTCCCAACCTTCTCCCTCTCTCTGTATAGCCCCTAGCCCCACACACCCTCCATACCTCTCCATATACATTACTGACTTGACTAAATAACTTACTGACTTGACTGAATGATTTACTGACTTGACTGAATGACTTGACTGAATGACTTACTGACTTGACTGAATGACTTACTGACTTGGCTGAATTACTTACTGACTTGGCTGAATTACTTACTGACTTGACTGAATGACTTACTGACTTGACTGAATGACTTACTGACTTGACTGAATGACTTACTGACTTGACTGAATGATTTACTGACTTGACTGAATGACACAATGACTTGACTAACACACTGACTTGACTGAATGACTTACTGACTTGACTGAATGACACACTGACTTGACTGAATGACACACTGACTTGACTGACACACTGACTTGACTGAATGACACACTGACTTGACTGAATAACTTACTGACTTGACTGAATGACTTACTAACTTGACTGAATGACACACTGACTTGACTGAATGACACACTGACTTGACTGAATGACACACTGACTTGACTGAATGACACACTGACTTGACTGAATGACACACTGACTTGACTGAATGACACACTGACTTGACTGAATAACTTACTGACTTGACTGAATAACTTACTTGACTGAATAACTTACTGACTTGAATGAATGACTTACTTGACTGAATAACTTACTGACTTGACTGAATGACTTAATGAAAAAGAGTGTATGTTTAGCATATAACTTTCTGGTCGCGGTCACTTTTTTTTATGGTGTTGTGACAAGTGTCAGATAACTGACGACAGTCAGTGACATTTGATAAATTGCACTGCTGCAGGGAACCCTCCCTTGTGTCATGTTTATTATTATGAAATACATATGACATTTAACCCTTTCAGGGTCCAGGGCCATTTTTGGAAGGGGTGCACCAGTGTCCAAGAATTAAAAAAAAAAAAAAATCTTATTTTTTCTTATGAAATGGTAGAGAAACTTTTTATGAAGGTAATAAAACAAAAAGTATGAAATTTGATTGAAAATTTTCGAAATTATGCTCTCGCAAATTTTGATGTGTCAGCGATATTTACGCATAGGCGGTTTTGCCGAATTTGACTTCCATTTTAGGCCAATTACATTATTCCAGTCAACCAAATTCTTAGCTATTTCACTAGTATTACTTCTATTCTATCGATTGAGCACAAGACATCGCCCAGTCAACTGTTTCAACTACAAAATAAAGTGATTGGTAATTTAGCCAATTTAACTCAAAGTTCAAAATATTCAAATTTAAAAATAGGGTGCAGAATAAACAATGCAGGCATTCCTGGCACTAAACTAACATTTCCTTTGTTCATTAGTTACGTTTTCAGTCTTTACAAATGAATTCCATTTTGATTTTTTATTCACATAATGAATTTTTATTCAAACCAAAAAATGGAAGATTTACTGTTATGCAATATTGCAATAATTGTACAAATAATATCACCACATTTGTGAACGTATATTAGACCCACCAGCTGGTGCGTATTACTCTTGAACATTGGCAAAAATTTAACATTTCTGCTATTTTGAGCTCAGTTTTAAGCCATTTCCAATACTAAACCCAATCAAAATCATCTCTATATCTTTAATATATCATCCATTCTATCAAATGAGACCAAGAAATTGCAAATACAACTATAAAAAGTACATGAAAAAACACTGCAAAGTTTTAATCGAAAATTACGGTTTCAGTTATTTTTCTCTCATTATGTACTGTGTGCTGCAGGATTTGTTTTATGTGGTGCACACTTACCACATAGATGTATTCTCTCATATCTAGGCCCAAATTTACCGCTCAAACCTTATCTGAGTGAGCTGAACTCATTACGTAGAACTACGGTTTGGACCCTGAACTCAAAGCCGTAGAACTACGACACGGACCCTGAAAGGGTTAAAGTGCCCCAGAGCGATTATTATTAATTTATTAATTATTATTATTATTATTATTATTATTATTATTATTATTATTATTACCAACAACATACCTTGTTCACTGTGTATAATAATTTCTTAATTAAGCTGCCAGAGAGACACTGAGAATGTAAACACACACAGAACACACCAGCTAACCCCTTTACTGTGAACTTCTTTTGTACAGTGGACCCCCGAGTTTCGTAAACCCCGGAAATCGTACATTTATGTAAGTATAATATTGTAAATGCTTGTGGAAAAGTATTTTTGGGGGTCTGAAATAGACTAACCTACGTGAAATTTTTCCTTAAGGGAGTAAATTCGTTCGGTAATGACACTTGAGCAGACTTAAGGAGTGAAGTTTTTACGAAACTCGGGGGTCCACTGTACTTTCATTTTCTTCTTCCAAGGGCTGCTTTTTTTTTTTTTAATTCGTAGGAGAGCCCATCGTAACTCAGAGTATGTCATGGTGAGTTGTGAGTACATTGGTAAGTGAGAAGAGTGCCAGCCCTTTGGTAAAGAAGGTGAGAAACACGATAGCATTCAAGAAAGAAGTTATAGCAAAATATGAAAGTGGCGTACGTGTGTCAGACCTTGCCAGGATGTACTGTATAGCAAATCGACATCAACAATCAGTTCCATGCTGTTGAAGAAAACAGAAATCAAGGAAGCTGATGTTGTGAAAGGGGCAAATATGCTAACGAAACAGAGGTCGCAAACAATTGAGAATGTGGAGAAGTTGTTGTTGTTGTGGATCAACCAAAAACAATTAGCGGGCGATAGTGTTTTGGAGGGTATAATTTCCAAGAATGCAAGGCAGTTGCATGCAGATCTTGTAAAGAAAATGCCAGGAACGAGTGCTGCTGTTAGTGAATTTAAGACCAGCAGAGACTGGTTCGACAGATTCAAGAAGCGTAGTGGCATACACAGTGTTGTAAGGCATGGTGAGGCTGCAAGTTCTGACAAAAGTGAGGCCGAAGCATTTGTTCATGAATTTAAGGGGTACGTAAAGGCTGAAGGATTCCTCCCCCAAGTGTTTAATTGTGCAGGCCACTTTTGGAAGAAAATGCCAAAGAGGACCTACATCATGCAGGAGGAAAAGGCACTGGCAGGACATAAGCCTATGAAAGACAGGCTAACTCTCTTGTTCTGTGGTAATGCTAGTGGGGATTTCAAAGTGAAGCCTTTACCCGTGTATCACTCTGAAAATCCCTGAGTGTTCAAAAAAAACAATGTCACGAAGAGTAAATTGTGTGTGATGTGGAGAGCTAACAATAAGGCATGGGTCACAAGGCTAATTTTCATTGAGTGGGTCAATGAAGTGTTTGGCCCGAGTATGATAAAATACCTCCAGGAAAATAACTTGCCACTTAAGTGCCTCCTAGTAATGAACAATGCTCCTGCTCATCCTCCAGACTTGGAAGACCAATTATTTGAGGAGTGTAAGTTCATCACAGTGAAGTTCTTGCCCCCTAATACCACTCCTCTCATCCAGCCCATGGACCAGCAGGTCATTTCAAACTTCAAAAAACTGTACACCAATGTTTCAAAGGTGCTTTGAAGTGGCCTCGGACACTGAATTGATCCTAAGAGAGTTCTGGAGGAATCACTTCAATATCCTCCATTGCATAAGCCTTACAGATAAGGTTTGGCAGAGAGTGACTTCCAGGGCTTTGAACTCTGCTTGGAGAAAACTGTGGCCAGATTGTGTCCTCAAGAAGGATTTTGAAGGGTTTGAGGCTGACCCTGACGACCCTATGCCTGTTGTGGAATGCATTGTATCATTGGGGAAGTCCATGGGGTTGGATATGAGTGGCGAGGATGTGGAAGAGTTAGTGGACGACAACAGGGAAGAGCTAACCACTGAAGAGCTGCAACACCTTCAACTGGAACAGCAACAGACCGCAGCTGAGGATACTGCTTAAGAGGAGGAAGAGAGCGGGGAAAATGTGCCTTCTTCAGTGATTAAGGACATTTGTGCAAAGTGGAGTGATGTGCAAAGTTTTGCGGAGAGTTATCACCCTGACAAAACTGTTGCAACCCATGTCTGCAACATGTTCAATGACAATGTCTTGTCCCATTTTAGGCAAGATTTACAGAGATGGCAGAAACAGGCCTCTCTGGACAGATATTTTGTGCGACAGGGGTGCAGTGACTCTCAAGCTGGTCCTAGTGCCAGTAAAAGACAAAGAAGGGAAGTAACCCCAGATAGGGACTTGAAACCTGAAGTCTTTATGGAGGGGGATTTGTCAGTAGTAGTATTTCAGTATAACCGTTACTGAGTCACAGCCTCCCTACGTGATCAGACTATTACTGAGTCATTCTTCTGACCTAGCATGATGTTATAAGTCACTCTTTGAATGCCGTGGGAGTCCCTCGCCCAATGGCCTCAGATGGACAAGTCAGGCCTGTGTGCTTCCCATATTTTTCCACTAATATATAAGTTACTAAGCCAAGCTACGTTTGTATTTATTACCAAATCCATCAAGAACCCACACGACAAATTCCCCTTCCAAACAATAATCAGTCCTCCCTCTCTCCTACTCCCTGTCTTCCATACGCCAACAAGATTCTTTAATAAAGGTATGTAATGTTTATATTTATTTATATTTATTTATCATTGTTTTCTGTATGTAAAACTGTAGTTATTGTTGAAAAAAATGAATTTTTTGTAAATATTTTTGGGTGTCTGGAACGGATTAATTGTAATTACAGTCGACCCTCGAGTTTCATGATTAATCCATTCCAGAGAGTCTGCCAAAAGGGGAAATTCACGAATGGCAAAACCATTTTCCCCATAAGAAATACAGTGGAACCCCGACTTTTGAACGTCTCGTCAATCGAACGAATCGAGTTTCGAACGCTTTTTGCGAACAAATTTTGTCCCGACTATCGAACGTGGCCCGTGTTTCGAATGAGTGCGTACCAGACCTGTCCGCCCAGGTGCTTGCGCACTGGCCCATGCAGGCATCGTGAATCAGTCTAGCTTTGTTTATCCTCCAGTGAACATTACCCTGCTTGCTCTTCCAAACATTTCACAATTAATTAATTGTGTTTGGAGCTTGTTCATTGGTTGAGGCAGTGTTAGATGCAGTGGTAGTAGAGGCAGTGGTGGTGAGAGGCAGTGGTGGTGAGAGGCAGTGGTGGTGAGAGGCAGTGGTGGTGAGAGGCAGTGGTGGCGAGAGGCAGTGGTGGTGAGAGGCAGTGGTGGCGAGAGGCAGTGGTAGTAGAGGCAGTGGTGGCGAGAGGCAGTGGTAGTAGAGGCAGTGGTGGCGAGAGGCAGTGGTAGTAGAGGCAGTGGTGGTGAGAGGCAGTGGTCGTGAGAGGCAGTGGTGGTAAGAGGCAGTGGTAGAAGACGCAGTGGTGGTGAGAGGCAGTGGTGGTGAGAGGCAGTGGTGGTGAGAGGCAGTGTTAGTAGAGGCAGTGGTGGCGAGAGGCAGTGGTGGCGAGAGGCAGTGGTAGTAGAGGCAGTGGTGGTGAGAGGCAGTGGTCGTGAGAGGCAGTGGTGGTAGAGGCAGTGGTAGAAGAGCAGTGGTGGTGAGAGGCAGTGGTGGTGAGAGGCAGTGGTGGTGAGAGGCAGTGGTGGTGAGAGGCAGTGTTAGTAGAGGCAGTGGTGGTGAGAGACAGTAGAAGTAGAGGCAGTGGAAGTAGAGGCAGTGGTAGTGAGGCAGTGGTGGTGAGAGGCAGTGGTAGTAGAGGCAGTGGTGGTGAGAGGCAGTGGTAGTAGAGGCAGTGGTGGTGAGAGGCAGTGGTGGTGAGAGGCAGTGGTAGTAGAGGCAGTGGTAGTAGAGGCAGTGGTGGTGAGAGGCAGTGGTAGTAGAGGCAGTGGTGGTGAGAGGCAGTGGTGGTGAGAGGCAGTGGTAGTAGAGGCAGTGGTAGTAGAGGCAGTGGTGGTGAGAGACAGTGGTGGTAGAGGCAGTGGTAGAGGCAGTCTTAATGTAGAGTGAGAGGCGAGTAAACAAGATTAAATGAATAAACGAGAGAGAATGAGAGTGTAGAAGGTTCGGGAGTTTTGCAAACAAACCAGTTGTTGTTGTTGTTGCTGTTATCAGCCTGGACACGAATGAATTCTGTTCACTCCGTCAAGCCGACTAGAAGTGATCTACAGTGGACCCCCGAGTTATGAGCACCTCGGAAATCGTACAATTATGTAAGTGTAATATTGTAAGTGCTTTTGTAAGTGTATTTTTGGGGGTCTGAAATGGACTAACCTACTTGACATTATTCCTTAAGGGAGAAAATTCGTTCGGTAATGGCACTTGAGCAGCCTTCTGGAATGAATTATGCTCGTAACTCGGGGGTCCACTGTAATGTAGTTAGAGGAAAGAATGGGAAGATGTTTTCATAGCTGGACCAAGAATGCCCGCCACCACCGTCCTCTCCCGCCACCACATTCGTAATGACATACTACATATTTTATTCATTCTAGAGTGTATATCAGGTTTTTATGTTATTAATATTGTTTATTATGTCATATTAGATGAATTGTGATAGATAAATAAGCTGTAGAGTTGATAATAGCATCATAGTGAAGTATTATTTTTGTCATGCCTCCTGACAGCAGGAACGAATTAATTGTATTTCCATTATTTCTTATGGGAAATATTGATTCGACTTTTGAACGTTTCGAGTTGAGAACTAGCTCCTGGAATGGATTATGTTCGAAAGTCGGGGTTCCACTGTAATGTAAATCCAATTAATCCATTTCAGACACCCAAAAGTATTTACAAAAAAATAATTTTTTTAGAGATTAAATATAGATTTACATACAGAAAAGAATGACAAAATAAATATAAAGCACTAATAAAATGTATAAATAAACATTTAACATCACACTTACCTTTACTGAAGACTCTTGTTGGTGTATGGAAGACAGGGTGGAGAGGACAGGGAGGCAAGTTTATTGTTTGAGACAGGACAAAATGCTTGAATATGACACTAATATTAACTCTATGGCTTATTTATCTATCACAATTCATCCAATATGACATAATAAACAATATTAATAACATAGAAACATGATATATACTCTAGAATGAGTAAAATATGTCATTACGTACGTCACGAGTGGTGGCTGTGTAATGTTTATAAGGGCCCCTGAGACATAAGCCGTACATATTAGTGGTGGTGGAGGCAGCAGCAGAGGCCACCACCACTATTCACACAAACAATGTACGTAATTTATAAATAAAAAATATTTAAACTTTAATTTATAAATAAGAAATATTTACACTTTTTATAAATAAGAAATATTTACACTTTAATTTATAAATAAGAAATACAGTAGACCGTCATTTAGCACAAGATTATGTTGCACGTTACGGGTATTGCACGATTGAAGAATTGCGGCACATTATTATCTAACACGATGTAAAAATTATATTACATGGTTCGCGGGAGGGTAAAAAAAATTTGAGCCCGCAGGTCCTTTACAAACCATCCCACTAACAGAATATTTGCCCAACCAAATTTTCAATGCTCCCCAAGCAATCATGTGTGTGGGGAAGTACCCTGGCTGGTGTGTGGGGAAGTACCCTGGCTGGTGTGTGGGGAAGTACCCTGGCTGGTGTGTGGGGAAGTACCCTGGCTGATGTGTGGGGAAGTACCCTGGCTGATGTGTGGGGAAGTACCCTGGCTGGTGTGGAGAAGTACCCTGGCTGGTGTGTGGGGAAGTACCCTGGCTGGTGTGTGGGGAAGTACCCTGGCTGGTGTGTGGGGAAGTACCCTGGCTGGTGTGTGGGGAAGTATCCTGGCTGGTGTGTGGGGAAGTATCCTGGCTGGTATACCTTTGATATACCTTTGAAGAGTTTCGAGAGTTTATCTACTCTCTGAGCCCGGCCATGGGCCAGGCTCGTCTGGTGCTTGCCTGGTCAACCAGGCTGTTGCTGCTGGAGGCCCGCTGCCCCACATATCCATCACAGCCTGGTTGATCTGGCACCTGGTGAAGATACTTGTCTAGTTTCCTCTTGAAGGCTTCTACACTGGTTCCAGCCTTGTTTCGGATATCTTCTGGTAAGATGTTGAATAGTCTGGGACCCCGGATGTTAATACAGTGCTCCCGTATTGTCCCCACCGCACCCCTGCTCCTCACTGGGTTTATTTTACACTTCCTCCCATATCTCTCACTCCAGTATGTTGTTATGGCAGTGTGCAGATTTGGGACCAGGCCCTCAAGTACTTTTCCAGGTATATATTATCATGTATCTCTCTCTCCTCCGCTCCAATGAGTACATGTTCAAGACTTGAAGGCGTTCCCAATAATTTAGATGTTTCAATGGCTCAATGTGAACCGTAAACGATCTCTGAATTTGTTCCAGCTCTGATATTTCTCCTGTCCTGTACGGGGCCGTCAGCACTGAGCAGTATTCTAAGTGAGGGATCACTAGCGATTTGAAGAGTGTCACCATCGGCATTATTTCCCTTGTTTTGAAAGTTCTCAATACCCACCCCGTCATCTTCCTGGCTGTTGAGATCTTTGTCTTGTTATGGTCTTTAAAAGACAGATCAGCAGACATAATTATTCCCAAGTCCTTTACGTGTTCCTTTCGTTCTATGTGGTGACCCTCTTGAGTTTTGCATAAAGTGTTCCTTTTGAGTTCTTCATTTTTTTCATACCTAAGCAGCTGAAACTTATCACTATTGAACGTCATGTTGTTCTCCACTGCCCACTGGAAGACCCTGCTTATGTCTTCCTGTAATTTTTCAGTGTCCTCTACCGTAGTGACTTTCATGCTTATTTTAGTGTCATCTGCAAATGATGATACAAAAGTGTGCTGGGTGTTTTTATCTATGTCTGCTATGAGGATGAGAAACAGCAGAGGTGCCAGGACAGTGCCTTGGGGCACTGAGCTTTTGACCTCGCTGATGCTGGATCTTGCCCTGTTCACTACTACTTTTTGTGTTCTGTGTGTTAGGAACTCAAAAATCCATCTGCCTACCTTCCCCGTAATGCCTATGGCCCTCATTTTGTGCGCTATCACTCCATGATCGCATTTGTCAAACGCCTTTGCAAAATCTGTGTAAATCACATCTGCATTTTGGTTGTCTTCCAACGCCTCCGTAATTCTGTCATAATGGTTCAGCAGCTGTGACAGGCATGATCGTCCCGCTCTAAAGCCATGCTGGTTCGGGTTATGTTGGTTGTGCTGGTCCATGAAGTTTGTAATCTGCCGTCTCATCACTCTTTCAAAGATTTTTATAATGTGAGAAGTTAGGGCTACTGGTCTGTAATTTTTAGCTAGTGCTCTACTACCTCCCTTATGCAAAGGAGCTATGTCTGCACTCTTTAAGGCCTCCGGTATTTCACCTAGATCTAAGCTCTTTCTCCAAAGAACACTAAGGGCTCTTGCTAATGGTACTTTGCACTTCTTTATAAATAAAGCATTCCATGAATCTGGTCCAGGTGCTGAGTGAGTGGGCATGTTGTCCATTACTTTTTCCAAATCTATGGGATTTGTACTAATGTCAGTTAGTTGGTCTGCACGGCCTTCTGCTGGAGTGAACAATATTTCTGCATTTTCTACCTTGCTGTCATTTAGTGGGTTGCTGAACACTGACTCATACTGTTCTTTTAGGATTTCACTCATTTCCTGTTCATCGTCAGTATACGAGTCTCCTCTCAATAATGGTCCAATTCTATAGGTAGTTCTTAGCTTGGATTTTGCATAGGAATAGAAATATTTTGGGTTTCTTGCAATATCCTGTATGGCTCTTTGTTCCCTTTGTACTTCTTCTGTTTGTTATGACATCTTAAGTTTTTGCTCTAATTCAGTGATCTCTCGGTTAAGGCTATCTCTCCTCTATTGCAACATACAGTGGTACCTCGGTTAACAATATTTTTTCGTTCCAGAATGCTGTTCAAGTGCCATTACCAAACGAATTTATTCCCATAATGAATAATGTAAAATAGACTAGTCCTTTTAGACCCCAAAAATACACTTACAAAACCATTTAAAAAAATAAAATTACATAAAAGGGCAAGTTTTGGGACCATCGTTAACCGAGGTACCACTGTATTTGTGTTTTTCAACAATTCAGTAACCCGTTTTCTTCTTCTGTACCATCTCCTACGCTCTCTCTCTATATCAGATCTTCTTCTGGGTTTCCTCAATGGTATGTGCTTCATACATACCTTGTATGTTTCTGTATTCAGCTTCTCTAGGCACTGGTGGGGATTTAGGGTGCTCATGTCTGATTCCCATGATATGTCTGATAGCTCTTGGTTTATTTTTTCCCAGTCAATTCTATGGTTATTAAAATTAAACTTACTGAACATCCCGTCTCTAACATTAGTGCCGCAGTTACCTAACCCTGAGTTAATACTCGTTTGAACTTCAATGATGTTATGATCAGAGTATATTGTTTTTGTGACTGTTATGTCTCTGATTAGTTCCTTGTTGTTTGTGAATATCAAATCCAGGGTATTTTCATTTCTAGTGGGATCAATTATCTGTTGGTTTAATGAGTACTTTTCACAAAGCCTCATTAGTTCCCTGGTATGTGCCTGTTGAGCCAGGGTGCTTCCAGGAGATATTTCTGTTATAATATTATGTTGCCTCATCTTCCATTTTACATGAGGGAGATTAAAATCTCCAAGGAGTAAAATGTTTGGGGTGGGATTCTCTAGCCTATCCAGATAGCTATCTATCTTCTTTAACTGATCTGTGAATTCCTCCGCAGTTGCTGATGGTGGTTTGTATACTAGGATAATTACTAGATTCCTATTTTCCACTTTAATGCCGAGGATTTCTACTATATCATTCGTAGCGTTCAACACTTCTGTGCAACAGAGAGTATCTTTTACATATACAGTGGACCCTCGCTATTCGAACACTCCAAACTCGCCCTTTTATGTAAGTTTATTACTGTAAGTGCTTTTATAAGTGTATTTTTTGGGGTCTGAAATGGACTAATCTAATTTACACCATTCCTTATGGGAATAAATTTGTTTGGTAACAGCACTTGAACAGCATTCTGGAATGAAGAATGTTCGAATAGCAAGGTTCCACTGTAGTCCTACTCCTCCCTGTGACCTATTAATTCTATCACATCTATACATGTTATAGTTTTCTATCTTAATCTCTCCGTCCAAAACATCCCTTGTATGTGTTTCTGTAAATGCTCCAAACATGGCATTCGCTTCTGATAGGAGTCCACTAATATAACTAACTTTGTCATTTTTATTTTATTTCAGACCCTGAATATTTGCAAATATGAAGCAGGAGTTACCATTTGGGATGTTTGGTCTTTCTTTGTGTTTCTTTAGTACCACTGGTGATGTCCTACCTGGTATGCCCCTGGTGATGTCCTACCTGGTATGGCCCCTGGTGCCCATACCCCTGGTTTCTCCAGTACTGACTTTGATTGTTTATGCGGCCCTGGTGAGCTGGTGCCTGTCTTGGCATGTCCCACTGTGCTGCCCATCTGTCCCCTCTGCACCATTTCCCCCTTTTGTCTCTTTGATCTGGTTGTTTCTCTTTACATCTAAAAAAGATTGCTGTTCATTTTCCATTTCCCTGTTTTCTCTGTATCGTACTGTTCCCTTTATATGGTGGTCTGGGCAGCTCAGGTCATAACATTCTCTGGACTGTGTTGAAGCTTGACACATTACTGGATGGAAGTATCTGCACTCTTTGTTGAAACGACACTTTCCTTTCCTTAACATGTTGGCACATTTTCTGGTGTGTTTATTCCAGCAATCTCTGCCATATAGGCACATACCTTTTGCATAGAATCTGCAAATGTTTTGACTGCCTTTATTTACTGATGTTGTGTCTTCCCAAAGATCTGCCGAATTATCTGCGTTTTCTTCCTCTCTTTCCATTCCTTGGTTTTCCTCTTTATCTGTGCTTTCCTCCTTTGATGACATGGGGCCAACATTATTCCTGGAAGAGGACTCCCCTACTATATCTGTACTAGAGGCTATGGCTGTGGAGGAGTCTTTAACCAAATCTGGATTTTCACTATGGCTGTGGGCTGGGTCTGGGTCAGTCCTAGGGCTGGGGGCTGAG
Source organism: Cherax destructor (assembly GCA_009830355.1). Taxonomy (NCBI): domain Eukaryota; kingdom Metazoa; phylum Arthropoda; class Malacostraca; order Decapoda; family Parastacidae; genus Cherax; species Cherax destructor. The sequence goes on from WNWK01017796.1 coordinate 21,069, forward strand.
TTAGCTAATTTTTTTGTCTCCTGTGTTTTTTCCAGTGGATGACTGTTTATTTTTGGTTCAATTGTTGTAGACTGGTCATTCTGTGTGTTAGACTTTACTCCTCTCCTATCTTCCTATGTTCTAAATAACAAAAAAGGCACAATACCGTGACTGGAACAATACACACACAACCCGCACATATAAAAGAAAGGAGCTTACGACAACGTTTCGGCCCGACTTGGACCATTTACAAAGTCACACTAACACACAGAGACGGAGGAAGGGGTATTTATAGGCAGGCAGACAGGGGAGGGTACAAGAGAGTGGGGAAATAATGGAGTAAGTAGTGGAAGTGGTAGTAGTAGTAATAGTAGTAGTGGAGACAGTCATATTCTAGGAAGGGAGCACTGCAATGAAGCTAGCGGCCCGCAAGGGTGGAACGAGAACACAGAGGGAGGAAAGGTGAATAAAATGAAGGACAAATACAAGGCAAAATAAAAGAAAGGAAAACCCATAGGAGAAAAAAGGAGAAGGGGGAAGAGATGAAGGGGGAAGGAATCAGGTTAAGTCACGGGTGTTCTGAAGTTTAGAGCATTTAACAATGTAATGAGAGAGGAAAGCATCAACAGAGACAAAACCAGGGCTAAGATTCATACAGGGAAAGTTGTGTATAAGGGAGGATTCAACCAGGCGGCGACTATGAAAGTTGGACGTAGGGTAGACAGTTTTAGCAGAAGACCAATCTCTTCCCCCTTCTCCTTTTTTCTCCTATGGGTTTTCCTTTCTTTCTTTTCTTTTGCCTTGTATTTGTCCTTCATTTTATTCGCCTTTTCTCCCTCTGTGTTCTCGTCCCACCCTTGCGGGCCGCTAGCCTCATTGCAGTGCTCCCTTCCTAGAATATGACTGTCTCCACTACTACTATTACTACTACTACCACTTCCACTACTTACTCCATTATTTCCCCACTCTCTTGTACCCTCCCCTGTCTGCCTGCCTATAAATACCCCTTCCTCCGTCTCTGTGTGTTAGTGTGACTTTGTAAATGGTCCAAGTCGGGCCGAAACGTCGTCGTAAGCTCCTCCCTTTTATATGTAAGGGTTGTGTGTGTATTCCTATGTTCTATATATACAGGGTAGACTATTCAATAGTGTGTGGGGAAGTACCCTGGCTGGTGTGTGTGGCAGGCTGGCCTTGTTTATGGGCTGACGCTGGCCCCACCCTCCAACCTTCATTATCTATGTCATATTTTTATTAATTTGGGCGTCTTTATCATGCTGCTACGTTATTTATGTTATACCTAATATTATTCTGGAATAAATATGATAGGTAGATAACTTATTGATAGTAATAATAAGTATTATTATACAATATTTTAGTGGGGTGAGCTCACACCTCCACAAGCCATGGTGGTCCGTGAGTAACTGAGCTGAGAGAGACTGCTAGCCCGTCTCCCTCATAGCACCGCCTACCATTCAATATGTAATATAATATCAGTTTTTATTAATTTGTGCATCTTTATCATGCTTCTACAATACAGTGGTCCCTCGGTTTTCGCCGAAAATTCGTTCCAGAATGCTGCTCAAGTGCCATTACCGAACGAATTTACTTCCTTAAGAAATAATGTCACGTAGGTTAGTCTATTTCAGATCCCAAAAATACACTTGCAACAGCACTTAGGAAAATACATTTACATAAATGTTCGAGTTTGGAGATGCACGAAAACCGAGGGACCACTGTATTTATGTTATACCTAATATTATTCTGGAATAAATATGATAGGTAGATAACCTTTATTGATAATAATAGTATTATTTTACAATACTTTATAGTGTCGTGAGCTAACATATCCTCACGCCATGATGGTCCATGGGCAACCGAGACACTGCTCCACCTTCTCCCTCAGCCCCACCCACCCTTCAATACCTATATGTCAGTTTTTATTAATTTATGCATCTTTATCATGCTTCTACATTATTTATGTTATACCTAATATTATCCTGGAATAAATATGATAGGTAGATATTATTTATTGATAGTAATAGTATAATTATACAATAACAAATCTAGAAGCAGTGCTTTGAAACTGGGTCTAGACCAGCTGATGTCTTACCGTCAGCTGTATAATGTAATGCAGGGTAAAAAGAGCCCAGAGATCTATTACAGCATTTATGCACACTCCAATACAACCATCGACTTTAGTACCAGAACCTCTACCATCCACTTCTGCCGACAACCAACAACCATCCACAAACATCATTACCCACAATTTAAGGTAAGAAATACTATTATTTCTATTGCATGTGTAGTCTTAAGCAGTAATATATCACGACAATGAACTACAATTACATATTTACCTTCAATTTTTGCAAGATCTGTTGGTCTAAAAAAACTTGTTTGGCTTTTTGGGGACTCCAATGTAACCCTATTTTTCCCATAAGTTCTTTTAATTATCTAACACGAATTTATCTAACACGACGTTTTCAGGAACGTAACTACAGTGCTAAATGACGGTCTACTGTATTTACACTTCATAAATAAGAAATATTTACACTTACCTTAGAGGATGCTGGCAGAGGACAGCGGTGTTTTCAGTGTCCCTATATACCTCAAACAACATTTGAGGAGTTAGTTTCGTGTTGTCCTTTTTCTTTGGGCCCATGTTGGCTTATTTAGTAGTTGCAAGCACAAAAAAAAATGGAATATTACGAAATGTATCTTATGAACGCGTCAGGTGACGGTCACTCGCAGAGAAACAATGCCAGACTGCCTCTGAATGGTGTGTGGGGTGCCCTTGTGTGTGGGGGGATGGTGGAGGCCACTCTCGGATGCATACTGTACCACCGACGAATTCTGAGGCTATATTTTGACGGAAAAAGTTGCCGAAAGACGAAATTCACGAAGCACGAGGCTCATGAAACTCGAGGGTCCACTGTACATTATTTCTTATGGGAAATATTGATTCGGTTATAGGCCATTTCGGATTTAGGCCAACCTTCTGGAATGGATTATGACCTATAACTGGGGTTCCACTGTATTTTTGTTGGTGTTTCTGTCTTTTAGTATTAATGCAATTTTCTCACCAAGGTGTCTGTCACTTGGGCAGACCCAAAAACATTTCCCTGTTTTAATATCAGTAGTGGTAGACTGTTGGATATTTGCACATATACCATGACTCCATTTTTTACAGAAATTACATGCAACCCAAGCAATACACTGCTTGGTACTATTCTTGCAGCTTACACAGGTTTTCATAATGGTAATTTTTTCAGTCTTGCAGAACATAACCCCTGCAGACTGAAAGGCAAGAATAAATATGGCGCATATATAGATATGCCCCCTACTGAAAACAGCAGGAACATTGGAAATTTGTCCATAGAATATGATTAATTCTGCTTGTAGGTGAAAATGGATAGATATAAGTATACATAGATAAATGAACAGAATGACATAGTTGACTGTCTCCCACCAAAAGTAGAGTAAAACAAAAAAAAAGAACACTTTCGCCATCACTCAGTCCATCACTGTCTATCCACAGGGGTGCCAATACTATTCAGATACCCCTCCAAGCTGAGAGGCAGTGATCTACCCCTGCAACCACATGCAAGTACATATAGATGAGTACCAGCAAATTTGAGGGAGCTATGAATTATGCTCCAACATTGAACCTAATGATGTAAATCTATATTGAACCCAATGATGTAGATCTATGTTGAATCCAATGATGTAGATCTATGTAACTGACAGTTTACTGGTTAAGATATTTGAGAGTGGGCATGTTGGCAGATGGGTTGATGAAAAGATGAGGTGAACCACAAAATATATGGGAGAAAAAGATAAGTGGTGTTTTGAGCTATCTGTGAAATAAATAGGTTTTTCTATGGAAGCAAAAGAGGAATGTATCAGAGTATAAGAGTACTAATACTTTTTTCACGTATGCGGGGCAGGGTCCTTCAACATTGCAGTGAGGAGGAGGTTGGAAGAAATGGAGATACCATGATTGAGAGCAATTTGTGTGAATAATATGCAGAAAATTACAAACACAGAAATTAAAAGATGGTGCAAAATTATGAAAGGTATAATTCAGAAGGTAGAGGAGAGAAGGAGTTGTTGATGTAGTTTCTCAATTTAGAAAAGGGATCAGAACAAGATCACAAAAATGGTGTATAAATTCAGAATGGAAGGAAGGAGAGGTATGGGGTTATCTCAGGAAGGGTTAGAGGAGTGACATGGAGGAGGTTTTATATGTTGAAGAGGGTATAAGCATGTTAGATCATGGTAAGTGGATAAAAATAGTTTTCAATGTTTGATGTGCTGTTGGAGTGTTAGCTAGGTATCATTTCTGAAGAAATTAGAGAAACCAATTAACCAGATTTTTGTTCTTGAAGGACGGGGGTAGAGATGTTACAGTTTGGAGGGTCATTTCAATTGGGATGTCTGCAAACTTCTGGCAATGCATCTACTGAATGAATGATGGTGAATGTTTCCTTTTATGGGTCTCCTTATGTTACTGGAAAATGGTCCTGTATTAAAAAAATTAAGAGTCAGACAAAGAGTAAGAGATTTATGAGTGATCTTAAATAATAAGTGTCACAGAAACACCATATACGTACATGAAATCATGAAAAACTTATGAATTATACTGGAAGATTATAATATAACTTCCCATATAATGATGGAGAAATGCCTAACAAATTATCTACAAAATATATTAGGCCAAAATTGTAATATCTAGCATTACTGTGGTGTTCTTACCTAAAAAAAAGCACAAAGCGAGAATAGAAAAGTTCAAAGACACATTACACGTGGCTTCTGGTGCTACGAAATATGAATGATATACAAAGCAAGGTCTTTAATGGTTAGTAGGAAGGCAGCAGTGCTAAGAAAGAATGGAAAAAAAAACATTCTACCAGAGTGCAAAATGTTTGACATGATTCATTTTCAGAAAAAGAAGACCTCTTATTTAATCAGCAGGAAGAAGGGGTCACAACTGCAAATGAATATACAGTGGACCCCCAGATTACGTGATTAATCCGTTCCAAAGGGCTTAACTTAAACTGAATATAACTTAATCCGAATCTATTTTCCCCATAAGAAATAATAGAAATTCAATTAATCCGTTCCAGACACCCAAAAGTATTAAAATAATTTTTTTTTTTATTAAATATACATTAAATTACATAGAAAACAATGATACGTGAAGAATAAATGTATAATAACATGTCAGTTACCTTTATTGAAGAGTTGTTGATGTGTGGAAGACGGGAGGAGGGAAGAGGATGAAGTTTTTTCATTGTTTGGAAGGGATATCTCCTTCCATAAAGACATCAGGTAACAAGTCCTTGCCTTTCTGCTACATTCCCTGCATGCCTGCTATGCTCCCTGCATGCCTGCTATGCTCCCTGCATGCCTGCTACACTCCCTGCATGCCTGCAACACTCCCTGCATCCCTGCTACACTCCCTGCATCCCTGCTGCACTCCCTGCATCCCTGCTACACTCCCTGCATCCCTGCTACACTCCCTGGATCCCTGCTACACTCCCTGCATGCCTGCTACACTCCCTGCATCCCTGCTACACTCCCTGCATCCCTGCTACACTCCCTGCATGCCTGCTACACTCCCTGCATGCCTGCTACACTCCCTGCATCCCTGCTACACTCCCTGCATCCCTGCTACACTCCCTGCATCCCTGCTACACTCCCTGCATCCCTGCTACACTTCCTGCATCCCTGCTACACTTCCTGCATCCGTGCTACACTCCCTGCATCCCTGCTACACTCCCTGCATCCCTGCTACACTCCCTGCATCCCTGCTACACTCTTTACCACAGGGCTATCACTAGGAGCTTTCTTTGGGCCCATGGTGGCTTATTTAGCAGTTGCAAGCACTAAAAACAATGGAATAATGACAAAATGTATGGTATGAATGCGTGGGTGGCGGGGGTGGCGCTCACTCGCTGGTAAACAATGGCACAATGACTCTGGATGGAGTGTAGTGCCGTCCCAGGGCACGCGTACGTGTCCGGGACGAATGACTTATTCCGAGCGGATCAACGTATACCGAACCATAATATTTTTACGGAAAAAGGTAACGTTTTCTGAATTTAACGTAATCCGACGCCAATGTAATCCAGGGTTCCACTGTAAATGATGCTGAAAGGATACTAGAAAGTTTTTCACAGAATGGCAAATCAAATAAATGGGATACAAGCAGCAGTAAATCCTACAACTAGTAGAAAAAAATGCTGAAGATTAAACATTGACAACAAAACTCAATGAGCATTACCCTGCTCTTTACCTACAAACAGATAATCATATACACACCATGAATTCTACCAGTAAGAGTAACTTAGAAAGAGCATTACCCTGCTCTTTACCTACAAACAGATAATCATATACACACCATGAATTCTGCCATAAGAGTAACTTAGAAAGAAAGTACTGTTAGCAAGTCTGCCATAAAAAAATAGGGACTTACCTGATGCCACTTCAGATGCTTCTTGAAAATCTAAATATTGATGTGCTGCTTGTTGATGACGGTGAAGCTGCAGTGAGCTGGAGAATGAACCACCACATTCCTTGCATACATGGCATCGTCCAACTACCCATAACAGGTGTGCCTAGGAAAAATGAATGAGAAAGAAAGCTACAAATGATATTTGGGAATAAGTCATGGGAATGAAAGTCTGAAAAAAAGCATAAGGTAGTAAATGATAAGAAGTGAAGGAGTGGAATAACAAACACAGAGAAAATAAACTGACACTATTTGATCAACTTACTGTATTCATACTAGAATATCCTACCTACATATTGATACAAGCTTCTCATGCCTTTGATAGACACTACTGAAGTCTCTCAGGAATATTCCCAAATGCTCTGCTACAGTAATAAGAATGCCCATTTGAAATTGTGTGAAACTGACTAAACCCAAATGCAAATAAGCTTTACACAGTACACTCAACTTCTGATCTTCATAAGTCAAGCAAAATACAAAAATCTTCAGTAAAGATAAAGTGATCACAATTTAAAAATGAATGTGTGAAAATAAAAAAAAAAAAGGCTAAAATCAGAGTTTGCAGAATTTCACCTTATTTTTAAGAAGACCAAAAATAGAATGCTAAAATCAGAGTTTGCTGAATTTCAGCTTATTTTTAAGAGTAAACAAAATGCTTGATGTGAAAAGCAATTATCAAAATACAGTGGTACCCCGGTTTACGATATTTTTTCATTCCAGAATGCTGTTCAAGTGCCATTACCAAACGAATTTATCTCCTTAAGAAATGTTGTAAAATAGACTAGTCCTTTTAGACCCCCAAAATTACACTTACAAAAGCATTTAAAAAAATAAACTTACATAAAAGGGTGAGTTTGGGGACCATCGTAAACCGGGGTACCACTGTATAGATTTTAGCCTGAGAACAACTATCAACTAAAACACCTGTTCCATATTTCATTTACTCACAAGCATTCTTATGGTAATATGAACACATACTTTCAAATGGTTTGCAAATGGAACAAGTTTGATGAAACTCTCTCCACAGTACTTGCAGCACCATGGGCGAGGTTCTCGAGCTCCCAGGGCACGTGCAGGAAGCTGTTTTACAACATGAGACTCTGCTACACAAACTTCTGCTGAGAATATAGTTTATTCAGATATGATGAAAACATGACTCTATATGACTTTCCATATATAATCAACTACATATTATATTACATTACAATCAAATAAAGAACTAATAAAGTTACAAAATGCCAAATATAGTTCAAAACTATTGCAAAAAACAGCCAACATACCTGACTTTGGTACTCTCATCTTGTAAGATTTTCTTTTGGGAGTGGCTGATTTAAAAGACTCGCAATCTCCATCAACTTCTGCTGGAGAATCTTCATGAGGATCATCACCAAGTAAACAGCCCTCAGAATGGAGGCTAAAGTTGTCATAGTGTTCATTATGAGATGGACTAGAGTCAGAGTTCTCTGAAGCTGCAGTTATTGTAAATGTTACAATGCATTCTGGTTCCCTTGTAATATCTCTGTTGTTTACTAACACAATACTTTGTACTAAACTGCTTTGATTAACTTGTGGGCAAAACTCAAAGTTGCCTTCATTGGCAGTCTCATCCTTTTTCTTCTGCTGAATATTTTTTTCACATAAATAATTACCTGATGAGCTAACTGTTGTTGTTATTTGTCTTTCCGGTTCAATTTCACTTGAAAAATATTTGTCTGCCACAGGAGGAGCATTTGGAACCAGTGGATGTTTGATAAAACTGTTGTCATGTTCCCTCTCACCATGTATAGCATTGTGTGTGAAGGTAATCTGGTCTTTTCCCACAATAATCCTTGTTAGTGAGGGAGAAACATGTAGGTAGGTTTCAGCTGGGGTCTTAGCTTGTGACTGGGTGAATGGGACTCTACGTGTAAGAACAGAAGTGCCAACCAAACTCTGATTGTAGCCAAGGGCCTTCAGTTCATCTTTCACCTTGTGCTGGTAAAATGGAGCATACCACACACGAAGTTCTGATCCTTCTTCAATTTCTTTAGATGCTACATAATATATTAAATCTTCAATCTGCAATTGATGCCTAAATAGAGTAAAATGATTTGCACATTAACAGTACAATATTATTTAGATACACTAGACAATTATAAATTCTTTAAGGATTCATGTAGTGAGCTCTTAAATTATTTAAAATGAGTAAATTTCCCTAAATGAATTTAATTTTGGTATTATAGCACGGAGGTCCTACACCTAAAGAAACAAAAAAAAAAAAAAATATAAACAAACAACTTTATACATGTATCTATAAAGTGGTGTACTGTACAGTATACAATTATGGTAATTGACATGTATAAACTACTTTACAGAAAACCCCTTGTCATGCAAAGCTTTTCAGGCAGCCTTAAAACTAACTCATAATTACTAAGCAATGAGACACACACAGTACATGAGAAGAATACAGTGCAACCTCAGTTGTCAAATGGACTAGTTGCCGAACAAATCAGTTTTTGAACAAGGAATTCGGTCCTGGTTTTCATAAGTGGTTTTGGTTGTCGACTGACAATGCTCGGATCACATGATCACTAGACAGATTCCACAGCGTGGGTCTCAGTCAGTATAGCGACTAACACGTGTGCTGTAAACATCTCTTGAGCTCTTGATGTGCATCTTGTGAAAGTAATGAAACCAAAAATACTAAATTTGATGGAAAAACTAATGGAATTACGCTATCGTAAAGTTAGCGGTCTCAGTGATATTTATGAATCGGTGATTTTGCCCACTTTGAGCAATATTTTGGGCCAATTCCACTGTTCCAGTCGACCAAACTGAGTACAAGAAACTGCCCATTTACCTATTTCAACTACCCAATAAAGTGATCTGAAATTATTAATTTGGCCAATTTCACACAAAATTCAAGAAAGGCCAATTTCAAAATAGGGTCTAGCATAAACAATGCAGACATTCCTGACACTAAAATAACATTTTATCTGTTCATTAGTCACATCTCCAGGCCCCTATTATAATATGCTTACTTTTCATTTTGAATTTTTATTCACACAAAAAATAGAAGATTTACCATTATTCAGACTACTGCATAATTGTAATAATTGTATAAATAATATCAGCGCATTCGTGAATGCATATCAGACCCACCAGTTGATGTGAATTGGACACGTGACGTGATTTGTTTACTCTTGAACACTGGCAAAAATCAAACATTTAAGATACTCTGAGCTCAAACTACTTTTAGTCTTTAACCCTTAAACTCTCCACACGTAGATCTACGTTCACTCGCGTACTGCTCCAAATATTTTGAAAAAAAAAAAAAAAAATCTTTATTTTTAAAAAAAAATGAAGAGCGCATTTTTATAAACAGGATAGGCTAAAAAAAATTTTTTAGGGCCAGTACTTACCAAGATATAAGCCCGCCAAGTTGGTACTGGATGCTCACCTGACGGCAACATCAAGTCCTGCCGCTTGCAGAAGAATTGCGGATATACTTTTTTCCTAGTTTTTATTTTAATTTATATAATTTTTATGTTCTGATAACTACAATTTATAATAGTTCTTGTGATTTCATAGCCAATCTTTGTTCTAACACTAATATTAGGTACTGAAATAGTACTCAAATAGTCACAATCACACCAACAGGTGAACATTTTCACCTGCCTTGGTCATTTACTATTGTCTATAAATATATACGAAGTATTTATAGGTCCCAGCAAAGTTTTAGACATCCTGGAGTATGTATATGTGAAACTCCTTGAAGAATGGTGTTATGACAATTGTCAGATAACTACTGATAAGTTAATGACATTGATGAATGAATGTGTGCAGGAAACCCTTTCTTTGTTTTCACTGTCTGTATCTGTCTATCTGTCTGTCTGTCTATCTATCTGTCTGTCTGTCTGTCTGTCTATCTGTCTGTCTATCTGTCTCTCTGTCTATCTCTCTGTCTATCTATATGTCTGTCTATCTATCTGTCTATCTATCTGTCTGTCTATCTGTGTGTATCTGTCTGTCTATCTGTCTAGCTCTGCTTATCTGTCTTTCTGTCTGCCTGCCTGTGTGTGCCTGGAGTATAATATGAAACTCCTTGAAGAATGGTGTTATGACAAGTGTCAGATAACACTGACAACCCAATGACATTGATGAATGTGAGCAGGGAACCCTCTCATTGTTTCCACTGTCTATCTGTCTGTGTATATGTCTGTCTGTCTGTCTATCTGTCTGTGTCTGTCTGTCTATCTGTCTGTCTAGCTCTGCTTATCTGTCTTTCTGTCTGTCTGTGTGTGTCTTTCCGTCTGCTTGTCTCAGTGCGGCTCGTAAGCCAACAGGTATTATACAAGATGCAGAAGTGACATGACAATGTGCATTACTTGCCAGTCATGCTTATTATGTCTTACATCTACAAACATTGTACAGCATTTTGCCTGGAATTTTTGGGTTATCCTAGGTAATTTACACTATGTATAATAACTGTACAGTGGACCCTCGGTTTTCGTTCATCTCCAAACTAGAACATTTATGTAAGTGTATTTTCGTAAGTGCTTTTGCAAGTGTATTTTTGGGGGTCTGAAATGACTAATCTAATTTACATTTGTTCATATGAGAATAAATTCGTTCGGTAACAACACTCAAGCAGCATTCTGGAAAGAATTTTCAACGAAAACCGAGGGTCCACTGTACTTATGTGTACATGTGAGAGAGACAGAGAGAGATACAGTGGACCCTCGGTTTTCGTTGAAAATTCTTTCTAGAATGCTGTTTGAGTGCCGTTACCGAACAAATTTGTTCCCGTAAGGACAAATGTAAATTAGATTAGTAATTTCAGACCCCCAAAAATACACTTACAAAAGCACTTACGAAAATACACTTACATAATTGTTCGAGTTTGGAGGTGAACGAAAACCGAGGGTCCACTGTATTACAGATATATATAGATAGACAGAGATATAGACAGATACAGAGATATAGGACAGATAGATATAGACAGATATAGACAGAGATATAGACAGATATAGATGGAGATATAGACAGCAAGAGACAGCCAAAGCCAGCCAGCCTGCCGAATACATAAGAACATAAAAAAGAAGGAACACTGCAGAAGGCCTACTGGCCCATGCAAGGCAGGTCCATGTCACCCCCTGGCTTAGACCAATGACCCACCTAGTCAGGTCACATCCTCTGAAGGAAGGAGCATGGCATCAGACCTAGTAGCACAAGCTAGTCAGGTCCAACTCACACCCACCCACAGCCACTCATGTATTTATCTAACCTATTTTTACTTTCCTCTTATAAGGGGAGTGTTAATGCGACATGACATCAGTGAATCCCTGGTGTTTGCCACGCTATTTGCTCTAGCTGGAGCTCAATTGAACTGGTGCTCCCACAAGGTACTAAGTGGTCCAGAATTTTTTTAATACTGCGCACACTGAGAGCGCAGACCCATTCTCTCATGTCTAGGCGACTCAGGCCTATCGCACTAAATTTTTTTTTTTTAAATACAGTAGACCCTCATTTAGCACGGTAGTTACGGTCCTGAAAACATCGTGTTAGGTAAAATCGTGTTAGATAATTAAAAGAACTTATGGGAAAAATAGGGTTATGTTCCTGGGAGTCCCCAAAAAGCCAAACAAGTTTTTTTAGACCAACAGATCTTGCAAAAATTGAAGGCTAATATGTAATTGTAGTTCATTGTCGTGATATATTACTGCTTAAGACAACAAAGGCAATAGAAATAATAGTATTTCTTACCTTAAATTGTGGGTAATGATGTTTGTGGATGGTAGTGAAGAGTGGATATGGATGGTGTGGCCCTACTGGGCTGAGGTGGATGGTTGTTGGTTGTCGGTAGAAGTGGATGGTAGAGGTCCTGGTGCTGAAGTCGATGGTTGTATTGGTGTGTGCATAAATTCTGTAATGGATCTCTGGGCTCTTTTATTCTGCATTACATTATACAGCTGACGGTAAGGCATCATCAGCTGGTCTAGACCACATTTCAAAGCCCTGCTTCTAGCTTTGTCAGGGTCCTCTTCAATGAAAAAGTCTGCTAGTTTAGCAGCAACATGGAACTGCTCACGTAACTGCTGCAGTGTTAACTGTTTTTCTTCAGGTTCTTCTTCATCTTCTTCTGTTATCTCCCTCCCTTGTATCTGTGCATCGAACTCTGCCAACATTTCCTCTGGACTCATGTCTTCATCATTATCTTCTAAGAGTTCATTCACATCATCTTCATTCATATCTTCAAAACCATCACCTGGTAATCTCCTTGCCAGCTGAACAATTTCCTGAACCTGACTCTCAAGCAAGGGAAAACCAGTGAAACAATTAACTACAGAAGGCCATAACTTTCCCCAGCCTGCATTTAATGTTGATTGGGGCACTTCATTCCATGCACTTCTAGCATAGCTGATGGCATCTGCAATGTTAAATTTTCTCCAGAAGCTTGGTACTGCCAGGTTGGAGTCAGAGTCCATTGATGCAACTAGTTTTTTTATAACTTTTTTTGGGTAGTTACACTTGAATGTCTGAATAACTCCCAGATCCAGTGGTTGTATCAGAAATGTTGTATTTGGAGGTAAAAATACAACTTTTATATGTGGGGTCACATCCAGCAAAGCTTGTGGATGAGTACGGGAATTATCAAGAATGAAGAGAGCCTTGAATGCAAGGTTCTTGCTGTGCAGGTAAAACTTGACTTCAGGAATAAAGTGATGCTTAAACCAGTCAATAAATATGTCCTCTGTCATCCATGCTGACTTGTTTGACCTCCAAATTACTGGTAAGGTGTTTTTATCCACACCTCTCAAAGCATGAGGAGTCTTAGAGCGGTAAATAACCATGGGCTTACACTTGAAATCACCTGATGCATTACCTCAAAGGAGCAAGGTGAAGCGATCCTTTGCTGCCTTGAAGCCCGGTGCACTTTTCTCTTGCTGACTGATATAAGTTCGCGTTGGCATTTTCTTCCAGAAAACACCTGTCTCGTCAGCATTAAACACTTGCTGTGGCTTATAGCCACCCTCAGAAATAAGTTCCTGAAATTCAGCAGGGAAATTACTTGCTGCTGTATGATCAGCTGAAGCACTTTCACCAGAAAACTTAATATTATGCAACTTATTATGCAACTTAAAGTTGTGAAACCAGCCTGCACTAAACACACACTCATTTTCAGGCCTTCCTTCCTTGTCACACACTGCTTTAAACAACTGTAATGCCTTTTCCCTAATTAAGATGAAATTAAGTGGTGCACCTTTCTTTGTTTTCTGTTCGATCCACTCAAGCAACAAGTTTTCTGTTTTATTTACTTGTTGGGACCTACGTGTCATTCTTTTCATGAGGTCACATTTTGGGTTATTCATTACACAAGCTCGTATATTCGCCTCATTCTTCCTAATTGTACGAACTGACGCTTCATTAAGGCCATAGGCCCTCACTATATCCACCACACGTGAGCCACTCTTAAGCTTATCTAATATCTCGATTTTCTTGGTAATTCCTAGACTTGAATGCTTAAACCTTTTCTTATCACTTGCTGGAACACTTGTATGCTTACTGGGTGCCATGATTGCTTGGCAGATTTATCAAAATGCAGTGAAAATGAGAAAATGTATGTAATAAACACAGCGATCTTCCCGATTATTGTTGTCCTGCACGTGTACGAACCAAACTGAACGCTGGGAGGGATGCGTGGGTGGGTGAGGGTGGCTGGGGATAGCACTAGGACTCCCCCACTGACTCAATGGTTTAACCCACCGCAGGCGACCGCGCGCTCAAAATTTTTCCCCTCCAGTGAATCGCGTAATATAAGGTTTACGTCGTGTTAGATAAAAATGTGCCGCAATTCTTCAATCGCGTAATACCCAAAACGCGCAACATAAAGTCGTGCTAAATGAGGGTCTACTGTATTCGGAGCAGTGCGCGAGTGAACGTAGATCTACGTGTGAACAGTTAAAGGGTTAAGGGTGTGAGGTGATTTACTGTAGTTGAGCCCCATGCACAGACTCCATAGGTGAGACAGGGGTAAATGAGGGAGTGGTACAGAGCAAGGAGAGCTGATTGCGGTACATAGTACCGTATCTTCGATAAAATGCCTACTGTCTTTGACACTTTCTTAGAAATTTGCCATATGTGCGTCTGGAATTTGAGACTGCTGTCAAGGTGGAGTCCTAGAAATTTACCTTAAGTGAGTCTAGAAATGGGCGATCCATTTATCATTATGTTAAGCTGTACATTTGAGGCCCTTTTTCCAAATTGCATGAAGTAGGTTTTGTCTATATTGAGATTAAGCCTTTATGTCATCATCCATGTAGATATTTTTTGTAGTTCAGCATTTACAGTGTTAGTTAGTATGAGTAGATTTGGGTGCGAGAAGACATAAGTAGTGTCATCTGCGAATAGTATGGGTTTAACGAGTTTAGATGCGTTTGGTAGATCATTGATGTAAATGAGAAAGAGAAGTGGGCCTTGTGGGACACCAACAGTTACTGGTTGTGTGGTGGAGTTAGCTCCGTTTGTGTATACTGTACATACTGGTTTCTGCTGCTAAGGTATGACTTTAGGTAGTTGAGAAAGTGTCCTCTTATTCCATAATGAGTTAACTTTAGGTGCAATAAGTCATGATCAACTGAATCAAAATCTTTTCGTAGATCGATGAAGATTCCAAGGGGGAGTTCTTTTTTTTCAAGTGCAATATATATTAGTTCAAGCTTAAATACTCAACTATACTTATATTGTAAACTGTTTACTATAATTCTTACCATTTAGCCTCAAAACCTCTTACATAATTGCTCAAAGAAAAATAATTTATCAAACATAATCTAGTACAAATGTTGAAACTTATACCTCATAATGTATATGCCATGTTATATCTTATAATGTACAAACCTGTTATAATTAATACAACCTAATATAAAGAAATCCATCCTCATGTACCCTTGTGCTCCTTGTAACTCATCTAATGACCATATAATTTGTTATTGCAACACAAATTATTGATTTAATTTGTTTAATCTGATTTAATAATTTTATTTTGAAGACATAAAAAACTGTAAATGATCCAAAATTATAAAACTATTATGTTTCAAAAATGTCATGTTCAAACTATGTTCAAATTTCATAGCTTAAATACTCAACTATACTTATAATGTAAACTATTTACTATAATTCTTACCATTTAGTTTTAAGTTAATTTTAAGTCTGCCCACAGTGCTCTGCATGTTAGGGGCTTTTGGCATGTACACCTCATGTAATCTCATAACCCATTGTAATTCTTTGTATCATGTCCAAAAAAACTATTATTATTATTATTATAGCATCATTAGAGGTATTTTTCTTTTCTTAAATTTGTATTAAATTATGTATATCTACCATAACTCCTGTATGACATACCTTTGATATACCTGGAGTTTACCTGGAGAGAGTTCCAGGGGTCAACGCCCCTGCAGCCCAGTCTGCGACTAGGCCTCATGTTGGATCAGGGCTGTTACTGCTGGCCGCACGCAGTCCAACGTACGAACCACAGCCTGGCTGGTCAGGTACCGACTTTAGGTGCCTGTCCAGTGCCTGCTTGAAGACAGCTAGGGGTTTATTGGTAATTCCCCTGATGCATGCTGGGAGGCAGTTGAACAGTCTTGGGCCCCTGACACTTATTGTGTTGTCTCTCAACGTGCTAGTGGCACCCCTGCTTGTCATTAGGGGGATGTTACATTGTCTGCCGAGTCTTTTGCTTTCGTAGGGAGTGACTCTCGTGTGCAAGTTTGGTACTAGTCCCTCTAGAAATTTCCAAGTGTATATAATAATGTATCTCTCCCACCTGCATTCTAGGGAGTACAGGTTTAGGAACTTCAAGCGTTCCCAGTAATTGAGGTGGTTTATCGAAGTTATGTGTGCCGTGAAGGTTCTCTGCACATTTTCTAGGTCAGCAATTTCACCTGCCTTGAAAGGTGCAGTTAGTGTGCAGCAATATTCCAACCTAGATAGAACAAGCGACCTGAAAAGTGTCAACATGGGCTTGGCATCAATGGTTTTGAAGGTCCTCGTTATCCATCCTGTCATTTTTCTAGCAGATGCGATTGCTACAGTGTTATGGTCCTTGAAGGTGAGATCCTCTGACATGATCACTTCCAGGTCTTTGACATTAGTTTTTCGCTATATTGTGTGGTTGTAATATGTTTTATACTCCGATGAGATTTTAATTTCCTCACGTTTTCCCTATCAGAGTAATAGAAATTTCTCATCATTGAACTTCATATTGTTTTCTGCAGCCCATTTAAAGATTTGGTTGAAGTCTGCTTGGAATCTTGCAGTGTCTTCAATGGTGGACACTGTCATGCAGATTCGGGTGTCATCTGCAAAGGAAGACACGGCACTGTGGCTTATATCCCTGTCTATGTCCGATATGAGGATGAGGAACAGGATGGGAGCGAGTACTGTGCCTTGTGGAAAAGAGCTTTTCACCGTAGCTGCCTCAGACTTTACTCTGTTGACTACTACTCTGTGTTCTACTTGTTAGGAAATTATAGATCCATCTACCAACTTTTCCTGTTATTCCATTATCACGCATTTTGTGTGCTATTACACCATAGTCACATTTGTCAAGGGCTTTTGCAAAGTCTGTGTATATAACATCTGCATTCTGTTTGTCTTCTAGAGCATCCAGGACCTTGTCATAGTGGTCCAGTAGTTGGGACAGACAGGAGCGACCTGCTCTAAACCCATGCTGTCCTGGGTTGTGTAATTGATGGGTATCTAGATAAGTGGCGATCTTGCTTCTTAGAACCCTTTCAAATATTTTTATGATATGGGACGTTAGCACTATTGGTCTGTAGTTCTTTGCTATTGCTATACTGGCCCCTTTGTGGAGTGGGGCTATGTCTGTTGTTTTTAGTAACTGCGGGACGACCCCAGTGTCCATGCTCCCTTTCCATAGGACGTTAAAAGCACATGATAGGGGTTTCTTGCAGTTCTTGATGAACACGGAGTTCCACGAGTCTAGGCCTGGAGCGGAGTGCATGGGCATGTCATTTATCGCCTTTTCGAAGTCATTTGGCATCAGGGTAATGTCAGATAGGCTTGCGTCTACCAAGTTCTGTGGCACTCTCATAAAAAATTCATTTAGGTCTTCGACTTTCAGTCTGGTTAGCGGCTCGCTAAAAACTGAGTCATACTGGGACTTTAGTAGCTCACTCATTTCCTTGCTGTCATCTGTGTAGGACCCATCCCGTTTAAATAGGGGCCCAATACTGGATGTTGTTCTCGACTTTGATTTGGCATAAGAAAAGAAATACTTTGGGTTTCTTTCAATTTCATTTATGGCTTTTAGTTCTTCCCACATTTCTTGATTCCTGTAAGATTCCTTTAGTTTTAGTTCGATGTTTGCTATTTCTCTGACCAGTGTCTCCCTACGTATTTCAGATACAGTGGTCCCTCGGTTTTTGCCGAAAATACGTTCCAGAATGCTGCTCAAGTGCCATTACCGAACGAATTTACTTCCTTAAGAAATAATGTCACGTAGGTTAGACTATTTCAGACCCCCAAAAATACACTTGCAACAGCACTTATGAAAATACACTTACATAAATGTTCGAGTTTGGAGATGCACGAAAACCGAGGGACCACTGTATATTGGCCTCTTGTAGCCGCTCTGTTATTCTTTGCCTTCGCCTGTATAGGGAGCGCCTCTCTCTTTCTAGTTTACATCTTCTCCTCCCTTTCCTTAAGGAAATTTGCCTTGAGCAAACCTCAAGTGCCACAGAGTTAATTTGCTCTAGACATAGGTTAGGATCTGTGATGCTTAGGCTGTCTTCCCAGTTTATATCATTTAGGACTTGGTTTACTTGGTCCCACCTTATGTTTTTGTTATTGAAGTTGAATTTGGAGAAGGCTCCCTCGCGACTGATCACATTTTCTCAGTCTGGGGCCCCCAGCATACATGTCTGGACCTCTATTATGTTGTGATCTGAGTACAGTGGACACCCGAAAATCGGCCCTAATCCGTTCCAGGAGCTAGGCCTAAAATCAAACTGGCCGATTTTTGAACCCTTATTTCCCATAAGAAATAATGTAAACACAATTAATCCGTTCCACCCAAAAATATTCACCAAAAATTCATTTTTTTAAAGAATAAATACTATAGTTTTCCATACAGAAAACAATGAGAAATAAATGTAAAGAACTAATTTTAATTGATAAATGAACAGATAAAACAGTTTTACCTTTATTGAAGACTCTTGTTGGCATATGATAGAGGCAGGAGAGTTTGTTTGGAGGCAGGACAAGATAATCCTTCAATATGACAATAATATCAACCCTACAGCTTATTTATCTAGCACAATTCATCTAATATGACATAATAAACAATATTAGTAATATAGAAACATGATATAAACTCTAGAATGAATAAAACATTTCATTACGAGTGTAAGGATTAGTGGAGGTGTTGTTGTTGTTGTTGTTGGGTTTAAGGGCCACTGACCATAAGCCGTGGTGGTGGTCGGCTGCAGCAGAAAGCCACCACCACTATTCACACAACCAACTGTACATTTTAGTGGACTGGAACATTGGAATTGGCCAAAAATAGGGCTCAAAGTGGGCGAAATCGCTGATGCGTAAACATCTTCGAGACCGAAAAATTCGCGAGAGCATAATTCCATAAGTTTTCATTCAAATTTCATACTTTTGGTGTCGTTATGATCGGAAAAAGATTCTCTATCATTTCATAAGAAAAAATTATTATTATTTTTTCCAAAAAAATTTCGACCCTGAGAACGTGTTTCCGAGAAGGCCTGTCGACCCCCAAAGGGTTAAGTTTCGTGACATTTTCTATCGCTTAATCGCTTAACTTACTTGCTACACTGTTAATGCTACACTTTATCACTGGCTGGTGCTATAGCCTTTATCGACTTGTGCTGCTTTAGAATCGTACATATCGTAGAATCACTGAAGAAGGCACATTCTCCCCTCTCTTCCTCCTCCACTTTGGTACTTTGCTACAATTTATTTCTTCAATTCTATCGTGTTTGTCACTTTCTTTACCAAAGGGCTGCCACTATGAAGTTTCTTTGTGCCCATAGTGGCTTATTTCAGTCACAATCAATAAACAAGCACTAAACACAATGAATTTATTGTGATAAACAAAGCTAGACTGGCTCACGACGCCTACTCGGTGAGGCGTGCAAGTGTGGGGCAGGCGGACAGGTCTGGGACGCGGGCCAATAATCGGGCAAAAATTGGGCCAAAAAAAGCAATCGATAATCGAGCCGGCCAATAATCAGACCAGCCGATTTCCGGGGATCCACTGTATATTGTTTTTGATATGATGACATTTCGTATCAGATCATCATTGTTAGTGAAGATGAGGTCCAGCGTATTCTCCAATCTTGTAAGCTCTATTATTTGCTGGTTTAAGGTGAATTTGGTGCAGAGATTTAATTAAAAACTCATGAGTGTGCGAGTTTTCATCTGAGCTGCCTCCTGGTGTTATCTCTGCTACTACATTGTTTGCAATATTCCTCCATTTTAGGTGCCTTAGGTTGAAATCCCCCAGGAGCAAGATGTTGGGGGCAGGAGCTGGAAGGTTTTCCAGACAGTGGTCAATTTTCAGAAGCTGTTCCTGGAATTGTTGGGATGTTGCATCCGGAGGCTTGTATACAACCACGATGACCAGGTTTTGATTCTCGATCTTTACTGCTAAAACTTCAACTACATCATTTGAGGCATTTAGTAGTTCTGAGCATATAAGTGACTGTGATATACAGGCCAACCCCCCCATTTTGCCTGTTAACTCTGTCACATCTACAGTGGACCCTCGCTATTCGAACACTCCAAAACTCACCCTCATTCCAGAATGCTGTTCAAGTGCTGTTACCAAACGAATTTATTCCCATAAGGAATGATGTAAATTAGATTAGTCCATTTCAAACCCCCAAAAATACACTTATAAAAGCACTTACAATAATAAACTTACATAAAAGGGTGAGTTTTGGAGTGTTCGAATAGCGAG
>WNWK01017797.1:0-41548 GCA_009830355.1 Cherax destructor
CAATGTTGATGTGAGGTAACTACCTCATGAGTCTTGCAACAATGGTGGTGTGAGGTAACTAGCGCATGAGTCTTGCAACAATGGTGGTGTGAGGTAACTAGCTCATGAGTCTTGCAACAATGGTGGTGTGAGGTAACTAGCTCATGAGTCTTGAAACAATGGTGGTGTGAGGTAACTAGCTCATGAGTCTTGCAGCAATGTTGATGTGAGGTAACTACCTCATGAGTCTTGCAACAATGGTGGTGTGAGGTAACTAGCTCATGAGTCTTGCAACAATAGTGGTGAGGTAACTAGCTCATGAGTCTTACAACAATGGTGGTGTGAGGTAACTAGCTCATGAGTCTTGCAACAATGGTGGTGTGAGGTAACTAGCTCATGAGTCTTGCAACAATAGTGGTGAGGTAACTAGCTCATGAGTCTTGCAACAATGGTGGTGTGAGGTAACTAGCTCATGAGTCTTGCAACAATGGTGGTGTGAGGTAACTAGCTCATGAGTATTGCAACAATGGTGGTGTGAGATAACTTGCGCATGAGTCTTGCAACAATGGTGGTGTGAGGTAACTAGCGTGAGGTAACTTGCGCATGAGTCTTGCAACAATGGTTGTGCGAGGTAACTAGCTCATGAGTCTTGCAGCAATGGTGGGGTGAGGTAACTTGCGCATGAGTCTTGCAACAATGGTGGTGTGAGGTAACTAACGTATGAGTCTCTCAACAATGGTGGTGTGAGGTAACTAGCGCATGAGTCTTGCAACAATGGTGGTGTGAGGTAACTTGCGCATGAGTCTTGCAACAATGGTGGTGTGAGGTAACTTGCGCATGAGTCTTGCAACAATGGTGGTGTGAGGTAACTAGCGCATGAGTCTTGCAACAATGGTGGTGTGAGGTAACTAGCGCATGAGTCTTGCAACAATGGTGGTGTGAGGTAACTAGCGCATGAGTCTTGACCATGGTGGTCTGAGGTACTACGCTGGTCTTGAACATAAGATGCGAATGTGCACTCCTCTGTTTGTCTCAATTTCGGAATGGCTCAGATAATTTGCAAAAACCTGTGGGCTTAACGTTAGGTTACTGATTGATTGTGTGAGAGAGTTGAACTGTAATAAGTGCACACCTGACAATTGTATAGTGTTGGTGCACACCTGACAATTGTACAGTGTTGGTGCACACCTGACAATTGTACAGTGTTGGTGCACACCTGACAATTGTACAGTGTTGGTGCACACCTGACAATTGTACAGTGTTGGTGCACACCTGACAATTGTACAGTGTTTGTGCACACCTGACAATTGAAGTGTGTTGGTGCACACCTGTCAATTGAAGTGTGTTGGTACACACATGTCAATTGAAGTGTTAGTGCACACCTGTCAATTGAAGTGTGTTGGTGCAAACCTGACAATTGTAGTGTGTTGGTGCACACCTGATAATTGTAGAGTGTTGGTGCACATCTGACAATTGTAGAGTGTTGGTGCACACCTGACAATTGTAGTGTGTTGGTGCACATCTGACAATTGTAGTGTGTTGGTGCACACCTGACAATTGTAGTGTTGGCGCACACCTGACAATTGTAGTGTGTTGTGCACACCTGAGAATTGTAGAGTGTTGTGCACACCTGAGAATTGTAGTGTGTTGGTGCACACCTGAGAATTGTAGTGTGTTGGTGCACACCTGACAATTGTAGTGTGTTGTGTACACCTGAGAATTGTAGATTGTTGTGCACACCTGACAATTGTAGTGTGTTGTGTACACCTGAGAATTGTAGATTGTTGTCCACACCTGAGAATTGTAGTGTGTTGGTGCACACCTGACAATTGTAGTGTGTTGTGTACACCTGAAAATTGTAGATTGTTGTGCACACCTGACAATTGTAGTGTGTTGTGTACACCTGAGAATTGTAGAGTGTTGTTCACACCTGAGAATTGTAGTGTGTTGGTGCACACCTGAGAATTGTAGTGTGTTGGTGCACACCTGAGAATTGTAGTGTGTTGGTGCACACCTGAGAATTGTAGTGTGTTGGTGCACACCTGAGAATTGTAGTGTGTTGGTGCACATCTGACAATTGTAGTGTGTTGGTGCACACATGACAATTGTAGTGTGTTGGTGCACACCTGACAATTGTAGTGTGTTGGTGCACACCTGAGAATTGTAGTGTGTTGGTGCACACCTGACAATTGTAGTGTGTTGTGTACACCTGAGAATTGTAGATTGTTGTGCACACCTGACAATTGTAGTGTGTTGTGTACACCTGAGAATTGTAGATTGTTGTGCACACCTGAGAATTGTAGTGTGTTGGTGCACACCTGACAATTGTAGTGTGTTGTGTACACCTGAGAATTGTAGATTGTTGTGCACACCTGACAATTGTAGTGTGTTGTGTACACCTGAGAATTGTAGAGTGTTGTACACACCTTTGAATTGTAGTGTGTTGATGCACACCTGAGAATTGTAGTGTGTTGGTGCACACCTGAGAATTGTAGTGTGTTGGTGCACACCTGAGAATTGTAGTGTGTTGGTGCACACCTGAGAATTGTAGTGTGTTGGTGCACACCTGAGAATTGTATTGTGTTGGTGCACACCTGAGAATTGTAGTGTGTTGGTGCACACCTGAGAATTGTAGTGTGTTGGTGCACACCTGAGAATTGTAGTGTGTTGGTGCACACCTGAGAATTGTAGTGATTGAGGAAGATTTTCTGTAAATGATGACATATATAAAGTCATGTTTGATAACTGTACTCAACCTCAGGGTTACTGTACTCAACCTCAGGGTTACTGTACTCAACCTCAGGGTTACTGTACTCAACCTCAGGGTTACTGTACTCAACCTCAGGGTTACTGTACTCAACCTCAGGGTTACTGTACTCAACCTCAGGGTTACTGTACTCAACCTCAGAGTTACTTTCTTATAAAGTAATATTTTATCTATGGAATGTTGTCTTAGTTAATAGCGAACTTCTATAGTTTAAAGACTAGTTTCCTCCCTAATTCTAAACTTTAGTTGGTTAACGTGTATTTTTTTTGACTGATCCTGAGACATACTCTACTTTGCAGGCCTAGCAGCTTGACTGATCCTGAGACATACTCTACTTTGCAGGCCTAGCAGCTTGACTGATCCTGAGACATACTCTACTTTGCAGGCCTAGCAGCTTGACTGATCCTGAGACATACTCTACTTTGCAGGCCTAGCAGCTTGACTGATCCTGAGACATACTCTACTCTGCAGGCCTAGCAGCTTGACTGATCCTGAGACATAGTCTACTCTGCAAGCCTAGCAGCTTTTGTTTCCTTCCTGAGCACTAATGTTTAAGTATACTTAAGAAGTCTTAAGTTGCAGTCTTGTGCTGGAGCTTGAAGCATTATTGCATGTCCCAAGTTGCAACAAAAATCTCTCTTAAGAGTTGCAACAACTAACTGTGCAGCCGAGTCATTCATCTCCCTGACACCTGCAATAAGTGAGCCTACTCCTCTCTCCTTGCACTCTTCTTGCCTAGCTTCTGCCTGCCTTCCTTCCTTCCTCCCTTCTTCCTCCTTCCCTCCCTGCCTTCCTTCCTCCCTTCTTCCTTCTTCCCTCCCTGCCTTCCTTCCTTCCCACTAAGAGAAGGCAGGAGAGCACACAAGTAAAGGTCAACACTAACAAAATAAACGAAAATTCGAATAAATAATAAACGAGATCAATGAAGACTAAATGAAAGAGTGAAAAAAATATTGAGGAAGCGAAGACAACACCCGCGAGGCGAAGACAACACCCGCGAGGCGAAGACAACACCGCGAGAAGACAACACCGCGAGGCGAAGACAACACCCGCGAGGCGAAGACAACACCCGCGAGGCGAAGGCAACACCCGAGAGGCGAAGACAACACCGCGAGGCGAAGGCAACACCACGAGGCGAAGACAACACCGCGAGGCGAAGACAACACCGCGAGGCGAAGACAACACCCGCGAGGCGAAGACAACACCGCGAGGCGAAGACAACACCGCAAGGCGAAGACAACACCGCGAGGCGAAGACAACACCGCGAGGCAAAGACAACACCGCGAGGCGAAGACAACACCCGCGAGGCGAAGACAACACCGCGAGGCGAAGACAACACCGCGAGGCGAAGACAACACCGCGAGGCGAAGACAACACCCGCGAGGCGAAGACAACACCCGCGAGGCAAAGACAACACCGCGAGGCTTCTCCTGAGACCATATTCAACGTTATATTAACAATTAACCAATAATAAGCTGGCTGGGGAGACCAATACACACATATTGCCACTTTACATAATATGTTATATGAACTACTATCAATGTTTATCAGTGATATTTAATATCGACACCAAGATGAAGTAGACACATGTACATATGTGTTTAATACATCACATGTGTCTAATTCATCACAGGTATCTAATTCATCACATGTCTAATTCATCACATGTGTCTAAAACACAGGGAATATATATCAAACATTCCAAACAAACGAGAATGAATACGAACACACACACACACACACACACACACACACACCTTAACAAGGAATCGTTCAAGACACTGTACACCGTGTACGTCAGGCCCATACTAGAATATGCAGCACCAGTCTGGAACCCACACCTGGTCAAGCACGTCAAGAAATTAGAGAAAGTGCAAAGGTTTGCAACAAGGCTAGTTCCACAGCTCAGGGGAATGCCATATGAAGAAAGGTTGAGGGAAATAGGACTAACAACACTGGAGGACAGAAGGGTTAGAGGAGACATGATAACGACATACAAAATACTGCAGGGAATCGACAAGGTAGATAGTGACAGGATGTTCCAGAGAAGGAATACAGAAACAAGGGGACACAACTGGAAGCTGAAGACTCAGATGAGTCAAAGGGATGTTAGGAAGCAATTCTTCAGCCATAGAGTAGTTAGGAAGTGGAATAGTCTAGCGAACGATATAGTGGAGGCGGGAACCATATATAGTTTTAAGACAAGGTATGATAAAGGTCATGGAGCAGGGAGAGCAGAGACCCAGTAGCGGACAGCAAAGAGGCGGGGCCAGGAGCTGAGTCTCGACCCCTGCAACCACAATTAAGTGAGTACACACACACAAAAAAAAAAATACTGAGAGGAATTGACAAGGTGGACAGAGACAGAATGTTCCAGAGATGGGACACAGCAACAAGGGGACACAGTTGGAAGTTGAAGACTCAGATGAATCACAAGGATGTTAGGAAGTATTTCTTCAGTCACAGAGTGGTCAGGAAGTGGAATAGCTTGGGAAGTGATATATTGGAGGCAGGATCCATTCATAGCTTTAAGAAGAGGTATGACAAAGCTTATGGAGTAGGGAGAGTGACCTTGTAGCGATCAGTGAAGAGGCGGGGACAAGAGCTTTGGATCGACCCCTGCAACCACAATTAGGTGAGTACACATTACGGAAGGGATAGAGTCAGTAGTGTCCCTGTTTTCAGACGATGTGAAGTTAATGAGGAGAATTCAGTCGGATGAAGACCAGGCAGGACTACAAAGGAATCTGGACAGGCTGAAGGCCTGGTCAAGCAACTGGCTCCTGGAGTTCAACCCCACAAACTGCAAAGTAATGAAGATTGGGGAAGGGCATAGAAGACAGTAGAAAGAGTATAGGCTAGGTGGCCAAAGACTGCAAACCTCACACAAGGAAAAGGATCTTGGGGTGAGTATTATACCGATCACATTTCCTGAAGTGCACATCAACCAAATAACTGCTGCAGCATATGGGCGCCTAGCAAACCAAAGAATAGCGTCCCAGCACCTCAGTAAGAAATCATTCAGAACTCTGTACACCGTGCATATCAGGCCCATACTTGAGTATGTAGAACCAGTCTGGAACCCTCACCTATTCAAGAACATTAAGAAATTAAAGTGCAGTGGTTTGCAACAAGACTAGTCCCGGAGCTAAGGGGCATGTCCTACGAGGAGAGGTTAAGGGAAATCGACCTGACGACACTGGAGGACAGGAGGGTTAGGGGAGGACATCTTAACGACATACAAAATACTAAGGAGAATCGACAAGGTAGACAGAGACAGGATGTACCAGAGATAGGACACAGAAACAAGGGGTCACAATTGGAAGTTGAAGATTCAGACGAGTCACAAGGATGTTAGGAAGTATTTCTTCAGTCATAGAGCTGTCATAAAGTGGAATAGTCTGGAGGGTGATGTGGAGGCAGGATTCATACACAGCTTTAAGAAGAGGTACGACGAAGCTTATGGAGCAGGAAGAGAGTGGACCTAGCAACGACCAGCAATTAGGTGAGGTACAGCTATTATACAAAACAAAAAAGATGTGGAAAAAATCACAGCATAGAATATTGTTATGAACCTTGAATGTGGAAATATTAAACCACAATTGTAAATTACAATGAATGAGAAAAACAATACAGAGAACTTGAAGTGAGTCACAGGAACTATCATAACTTCTGCTTAACTAAGTATGATATAAGAATGAACCTTAAACTATCCTTTGTTAGCGCAGTGAGAAATAATAAGAATGAAGTGAGAGTGAAGGTAATGAGTGTCACCATCTGTGTTAAATAAATTAATTAAAATTAACCAGACCTGACGATCAAAGTTGTGTTGTGATAGTGATCTACATCTACCTTCTTACATATTACATCTACCTTCCTACATGTTACATCTACCTTCATACATATTACATCTACCTTACTACATATTACATCTACCTTCATACATATTACATCTACCTTCCTACATATTACATCTACCTTACTACATATTACATCTACCTTACTACATATTACATCTACCTTACTACATATTACATCTACCTTCCTACATATTACATCTACCTTCATACATATTACATCTACCTTCATACATATTACATCTACCTTACTACATATTACATCTACCTTCCTACATATTACATCTACCTTCATACATATTACATCTACCTTCCTACATATTACATCTACCTTACTACATATTACATCTACCTTACTACATATTACATCTACCTTACTACATATTACATCTACCTTCCGACATATTACATCTACCTTACTACATATTACATCTACCTTCCTACATATTACATCTACCTTCATACATATTACATCTACCTTCATACATATTACATCTACCTTACTACATATTACATCTACCTTACTACATATTACATGTAGGAATTCTGTAGACTATAGCAATATATCTGTATACAGGAATAAAGATTCTTAGCTATGTTGCTGTGTCAGCCGGTCTGAAGCAGCAGCCAGACGAGTCCTCCGACGTGAACAGCTATTCTACAGCCTGTAGCTGATAAGGGAAACTTGTGAGAATAATTGCCCCTAAGGAGCGTTATGTCAGTATATCATTCAGTAACTGAATGCTGACTCGTCTTACGTATTTGGGCTCAATGGTCCACGTATGACGGGTTAATAATGGTAAGTCCAGGTAAGGTATAAACTAGCTATCTGCTGCACAGCCGACCTAACTAGTATCATACTTATTAGACGTACCTGGGTATTGTATCGGACCCACAACTTTATCCCTGGCTTTGGTAGGGATGTAACCCGTTATCGCTGTCTTTAATAATTGAAGTGGTAGTGTCTTACGACGCACTGTTTGTCTCTGTAGATTGTTCCCAACACTGTACACTACACTTCTACAATATTTATCCTTTTAGTTCACAGTAATTTCACAATAGTTCTACCACGAACTGTTGAGATTGTCAGTGTGAAACAGAAACGCGCGTATCAGTGTTCTTTGTCTGTTATCCCAGTGTTAATGTTTTTCCCTGGCGGGTTTTAAAGCAATCTAATTTCCCTGCAGCCGCTTTACCTTGGGCGCCGCTCCCTTACAAAGGATATGCTGAATGCAGCGTTTTACTCTTCCTCGCTAAACACTGCAACATTTTGCAAATCAAGATAGCAGATTTGATATGTCTCGTGTGGAGAAATTTTCTCCAGGAGGAGGGTATCAGTTCTATCAGCCCCCTTCAGCCCTTTTCAGAACTGAGGGGACCATCCCTCTCAGTTTAATTTATAACACATGTCCGTACCCGGGCGTGCCACTTCCTTGAACGTCATAGCTGACCGCTGTTGTAATTTGGATGGGGTTAATGAGAGATAATCGATCTCTTACTGTAGTAGGAATATAAAGAAAATACTACACCCACTCTAATATCATGTTAAAGATACATACACAGTCGTCTAAGACCAGACACAGCAAGAAATAAAGCATTCTTGCATTGCTTCCTGTATAAGTTTGGCAAGCAAGGGAAACATGCTGGATCAACATTTCCTGTTGTGAGGGCAAGCCAGGCTAGCGAGGGCGAGGAGGGGTCAGAGTGCCTTCTCCCATCACAGAGGAAACATAACGCCGGTTAAAGGATAAAGAACTCTGTTCTGTGTGTTTATGTGCATTAAAAGGACAATCCAAATTAGAGGTATATTACAGAGAAGTGTGTCCAGCTTCTTGTAGTGATATTACTGCAAAAATACAAATATTGGAGAATTTAGTGACATTGCGAGTGTAACAAAGTCCGAACTAGGACGGTGACATTCCTAAGTGACATTTCTTCAAGCAAGACATCGATACCTGTCGTATGGTGCAAACAACACCATAGCTGACGTTACAACGAGCAAGGTAGGTTTTGAAGTTACTTGTTATGCATGGGACTGCGCAGTTCTTGTGTCACAAGGGGTTCAAAATCATCCTATAGACGGCAGTTATGTGAGGGCTTTTTAGCCCAACCCAGTAACAGTTATTCAGTATTCCTCTACTGAATGATGATATATTTACACTCGCTTATTTCTGACAGACTGAAGGGGTGGAGTAGACGACTCCTCTATAACGACTTCGGGGACGGCTGCGAAGACGTGGATTCGTCAATAAGTAAAGTAGCTTAATACAGTCCATTTATATTCTTATTTTACTCCAATTTCCTAACATCTCGATCGCTGAGAGTTTATAATTGTCCCACATTCATAATATGAAGACAGTTTGGTTTATTGACGAAATTAAGAGAACAATTCATCACATTTACATCACTGAGAATAAATTACTCTTATTAACACATATTCCCAGGCGCCACAGTACGTAGGTTTGAAACTAAAAAAACAGAATGTGATCTCTTTTAATGTTTTATCCTCCTGGGAGCATTAGTATTTAATGCTATTGTTAAAACCCACACAAAAAAATATTTACAACGCGACAGGTCTTATTCCTGGGGTATTTTCCGTTATTTTCTGTCAGGTAACAGAAGGGGTCAGAGGTGTGGTCACAGGTGTGGTCATATATGTGCCCACATATGTGGTCACATATGTGGTCACAGATGTGTTCCCAGGTATGATCACAGAGGTGGACAAAGGGATGGTCACAGGTGGGGTCAGAGGTGTAATCACAGGTGTGGTCACAGATGTAGTTACAGGTGTGGTCACAGGTGTGGTCACAGGTGTGGTCACAGATGTGGTCACAGGTGTGGTCACAGATGTGGTCACAGATGTGGTCACAGGTGTGGTCACAGATGTGGTCCCAGGTGTAGTCACAGGTGTTGTCACAGGTGATCACATGTGGTGACAGTTGTGGTCACAGGTGTGGTCACAGTAGTAGTCACAGTACTGATCACAGTGGTAGTCACAGTAGTGATCATAGTGGCAGTCACAATAGTAATCACTTGGGTAGTCACAGTGACCACAGGGGTATTCACAGTAGTGATCACAGGGGTTGTCACAGTATTGAGCACAGGGGTAGTCACAGTTTTGATCACAGGGGTAGTCACAATATTGATCATAGGAGTACTCACAGTAGTGATCACAGTGGTTGTCACAATATTAATCACTGGGGTAGTCACAGTAGTAGTCATCTAGGGGGTATTCACAGGAGTGATCACAGGGGTTGTCACAGTAGTCATCAAAGGGGTAATCATAGGAATGATCACAGTGGTTGTCACAGTAGTAATCACTTAAGTAGTCACAGTAGTGATCAGTTTAGTAGTCACAGTAGTGATCAGTTTAGTAGTCACAGTAGTGATCAGTTTAGTAGTCACAGTAGTGATCAGTTTAGTAGTCACAGTAGTGATCAGTTTAGTAGTCACAGTAGTGATCAGTTTAGTAGTCACAGTAGTGATCAGTTTAGTAGTCACAATAGTGATCAGTTTAGTAGTCACAGTAGTAATCACTTAAGTAGTCACAGTAGTGATCAGTTTAGTAGTCACAGTAGTGATCAGTTTAGTAGTCACAGTAGTGATCAGTTTAGTAGTCACAGTAGTAATCACTTAAGTAGTCACAGTAGTGATCAGTTTAGTAGTCACAGTAGTGATCAGTTTAGTAGTCACAGTAGTGATCAGTTTAGTAGTCACAGTAGTGATCACAAGTGAAGTTTGAGTATAAAAGGAAGTACTAGGCTCTAAGGCAAGGAATGACTATGGAAAATCCATTCTATTTCCTGTTGAGTAATCTGCATATGAAGTTTTTTCGAGACTAGGCTGTTGAAGGATATCCTGCCCTGTATACTGGATATCCTGCCCTGTATACTGGTTATCCTGCCCTGTATACTGGATATCCTGCCCTGTATACTGGATATCCTGCCCTGTATACTGGTTATCCTGCCCTGTATACTGGATATCCTGCTCTGTATACTGGTTATCCTGCACTGTATACTGGATATCCTGCCCTGTATACTGGTTATCCTGCCCTGTATACTGTATATCCTGCCCTGTATACTGGATATCCTGCTCTGTATACTGGATATCCTGCCCTGTATACTGGATATCCTGCCCTGTATACTGGATATCCTGCCCTGTATCCTGGATATCCTGCCCTGTATACTGAATATCCTGCCCTGTATACTGGATATCCTGCTCTGTATACTGGATATCCTGCCCTGTATACTGGATATCCTGCCCTGTATACTGGATATCCTGCCCTGTATACTGGATATCCTGCCCTGTATACTGGATATCCTGCCCTGTATACTGGATATCCTGCCCTGTATACTGGATATCCTGCTCTGTATATTGGATATCCTGCCCTGTATACTGGATATCCTGCACTGTATACTGCATATCCTGCACTGTATACTGCATATTCTGCCCTGTATACTGGTTATCCTGCTCTGTATACTGGATATCCTGCCCTGTATACTGGATATCCTGCCCTGTATACTTGATATCCTGCCCTGTATACTGGATATCCTGCCCTGTATACTGGATATCCTGCCCTGTATACTGGATATCCTGCCCTGTATACTGGATATCCTGCTTTGTATATTGGATATCCTGCCCTGTATACTGCATATCCTGCCCTGTATACTGCATATCCTGCCCTGTATACTGGTTATCCTGCTCTGTATACTGGTTAACCTGCTCTGTATACTGGTTATCCTGCTCTGTATACTGGTTATCCTGCTCTGTATACTTAAATGTTTCAGATATGTAGGTGACATCTTGTGTCTTTGGCCAAATAATATGGTTCCTGGATATATTTTTACCAAAACTTGACGGTTTGGTCCCGTCTATTAAATTCAACACAGATAAAGAAATGGAATCTATACTCTCATTCTTAGATGTGTTGATATAACGTTTGTTTACATCGTACAGGAAGGCCACAAATGTGTGTTCACTACTATCCCAACCATGAACATGTGTAAAAAGGATTAGTTTTCCTCGCCTTGAGTTCCTCATTGAAGAAATTAGGAAAATATTTGACATTGCCCTGAAACTGTGGTACCCTAAGGAGTTCGTGGAATCAGCGTTTGTGGCGGCTATGACAACTTACCATAAAGCTGAACCTAGGATAACATCTCTGAGCAAGAATGTTGTGACAGGACCCATAGATATAATACCAGGCACAAACATGTCTTTGACATTCCCCGTGTCTGGCTAAACCTATACAAAAATTCAATGTACATAAAAGGGCCTAAAATCTGGAACTCCCTGCCTGAAAACTCTAGAACTGCAGACACAACCTCCATTTTCAAAAGCACCGTTAAAAAACATCTTATCTCACTTACGCACCCAACCGGTAGCTAACCACATGAAAACTACTTTATCTTGCACATATCCACAGCAAAATACACTTATTGTTATCTGTGATTCCCCTTAATTTGCACATGACTGTAAACAAAATTCTAATACAACTATTGCTTCATAATTCTTAAGCTAGTCATAAGTTTGCCTAAGACACTCCAATATAGAAACTGTATCATGCCAACACGTCACCATTTCCATTAATATATGAACTAATTGTTAAAATATTAAATATTTTGAACTACCTCAATTTTGTAAACCTAGTTAATCACTACAATTATCTAAACTTAATACCAGTATAATTATTGATTCACTATAGAGTAAGATCTAGTATAAGACTGCTGAAATGCCTAGGCATACCTAGGCATACTATTGGCCTTCTTGTAATAATTATTTCATAAAATGTACAAATACTATAAAATATGTGAACCCCACTTTGTAGTATTATCAGAAATAAAGTTGATTGATTGATTGATTGATCTTGGCGGGCCACGTGAAAACCTTTGGCAGGCCGCCCGCGGGCCGCAGTTTGCCCACCCTGTGTTCCTCTTCGTTTCGTGATGGGATAAACTATCGTCATCTTCATCTGGATAAACTACAGATGTTTCCCTTTAAATGAGTCCCTTTAAATGAGTCCCTTTAAATGGACCCGTTTTCTAGAGGTGTGGATAATTCCTAAACAATTGCCAGATATTATATAATTGGAATGTAAAGTCGTTTATATCATTTCATAGTCTGTTACGTTTGTTAGGTTAATAGTACAGTATCAGTGCTGATGGGCTGGCTCTCTTCCAATGCTGCAATATTCAATCTTTATGGCCATTAGTATGCCCGGGGGCACTTACTGCCCCCTGCCTCTCTACCTCATTCCAGCAAAGACGCTTCCTCTGATTGTATTTGCTTCCATCTCCTCCTCCTCTTTTCAGCAACATTACAACCTCCTGATAATGTGTTGATTACAACATGAAAGACGTAGAGTTATCATTCAACTTCCCCTTGTATCGCATGTTCATGATATTTGCATATATAAATATGCAAAAATTATATATATATATATATATATATATACATATATATATATATATATATATATATATATATATATATATATATATATATATATATATATATATATATATTTTACATGATGTTAGGATTGCTGGTGATTTTTTTCTGTCTCATAAACACGCTGGATAACAGGTATATCTAGCTACTTCTACTTACACTTTAGGTCACACTACACAGGCATGCACATGCATATATATACATACACACATCTAGGTTTTTCTTATTTTTCTTAATAGCTCTTGTTCTTTTTATTTTCTCTATTGTCCATAGGGAAGTGGAAAAGAATCTTTCCTCCGTAAGCCATGCGTGTCGTATGAGGCGACTAAAATGCCGGGAGCAATGGGCTAGTAACCCCTTCTCCTATACACATTTACTAAAAAAGAGAAGAAGAGAAACTTTATAAAACTGGGTTGTTTGAATGTGCATGGATGTAGTGAGGATGATAAGAAAAAGATGATTGCCGATGTTATGAATGAAAAGAAGTTGGATGTCCTGGCCCTAAGCGAAACAAAGTTGAAGGGGGTAGGCGAGTTTCAGTGGGGAGAAATAAATGGGATTAAGTCAGGAGTATCTGAGAGAGTTAGAGCTAAGGAAGGGTAGCAATAATGTTGAAGGATCAGTTATGGAAGGAGAAGAGTGAATATAAGTAAGTAAATTCAAGGATTATGTGGATTAAAATAAGGGTCGGATGCGAAAAGTGGGTCATAATAACCGTGTATGCACCTGGAGAAGAGAGGAGTGTAGAGGAGAGAGAGAGAGAGATTTTGGGAGATGTTAAGCGAATGTATAGGAACTTTTGAACCAACTGAGAGAGTAATTGTGGTAGGGGACCTAGATGCTAAAGTAGGAGAAACATGTAGAGATGGTGTGGTAGGTAAGTTTGGGGTGCCTTGTGTAAATGATAATGGGAGCCCTTTGATTGAACTTTGTATAGAAAGGGGTTTAGTTATAGGTAATACATATTTTAAGAAAAAGAGGATAAATAAGTATACAAGATATGATGTAGGGCGTAATGACAGTAGTTTGTTGAACTACGTATTGGTAGATAAAAGACTGTTGAGTAGACTTCAGAATGTACATGTTTATAGAGGGGCCACAGATATATCAGATCACTTTTTAGTTATAGCTACAGTGGGAGTAAAAGGTAGATGGGATACAAGGAAAATAGAAGTAAGTAAGAGAGAGGTGAAGGTTTATAAACTAAAAGAAGAGGCAGTTAGGGTAAGATATAAACAACTATTAGAGGATAGATGGGCTAGTGAGAGTGTAGGCAATGGGGTCGAAGATGTATGGGGTAGATTTAAAAATGTAATGTTAGAGTGTTCAGCAGAAGTTTGTGGTTACAGGCGAGTGGGTGCGGGAGGGAAGAAGAGCGATTGGTGGAATGATGATGTAAAGAGAGTAGTAAGGGAGAAAAAGTTAGCATATGAGAAGTTTTTACAAAGTAGAAGTGATGCAAGGAGAGAAGAGTATATGGAGAGAAAAAGAGAGGTTAAGAGAGTGGTGAAGCAATGTAAAAAGAGAGCAAATGAGAGAGTGGGTGAGATGTTATCAACAAATTTTGTTGAAAATAAGAAAAAGTTTTGGAGTGATATTAATAAGTTGAGGAAGCCTAGGGAACAAATGGATTTTGACAGTTAAAAATAGGAGAGGAGAGTTATTAAATGGAGAGTTTGAGGTATTGGGAAGATGGAGGGAATATTTTGAGGTGTTGTTAAATGTTGATGAAGACAGGGAAGCTGTGATTTCGTGTATAGGGCAAGGAGGAATAACATCT
This sequence comes from Cherax destructor, assembly GCA_009830355.1. Classification (NCBI taxonomy): domain Eukaryota; kingdom Metazoa; phylum Arthropoda; class Malacostraca; order Decapoda; family Parastacidae; genus Cherax; species Cherax destructor. The sequence goes on from WNWK01017797.1 coordinate 14,834, forward strand.
TGAAGGAATGTGGAAGAGCCAGTTGTGAGTGTGGGGGAAGTTCGTGAGGCAGGAGGTAAGGCAGCTGGGATTGATGGGATAAAGATAGAAATGTTAAAAGCAGGTGGGGATATAGTTTTGGAGTGGTTGGTGCTATTATTTAATAAATGTATGGAAGAGGGTAAGGTACCTAGTGATTGGCAGAGAGCGTGTATTGTTCCTTTGTATAAAGGCAAAGGGGACAAAAGAGAGTGCAAAAATTATAGGGGAATTAGTCTGTTGAGTGTACCTGGTAAAGTGTATGGTAGAGTAATTATTGATAGAATTAAGAGTAAGACAGAAAGCAGGATAGCAGATGAACAAGGGGGCTTTAGGAAATGTAGGGGGTGTGTAGACCAAGTGTTTACAGTGAAACATATAGGTGAACAGTATTTGGATAAGGGTAAAGAGGTTTTTGTTGCATTTATGGATTTGGAAAAGGCGTATGATATTTTGGATAGGGGGCAATGTGGCAAATGTAGCAGGTGTATGGAATAGGAGGTAGGTTACTGAAAGCAGTGAAGAGTTTTTATGAGGATAGTGAGGCTCAGGTTAGAGTGTGTATTAGGGAGGGGGACTATTTCCCAGTAAAAGTGGGCCTTAGACAAGGATGTGTGATGTCACCGTGGTTGTTCAATATATTTATAGATGGGGTTGTAAGAGAAGTGAATGCGAGGGTATTGGCAAGAGGTGTGGGGTTAAAAGATAAAGAATCAAATACAAAGTGGGAGTTGTCACAGTTGCTTTTTGCTGATGACACTGTGCTTTTGGGAGATTCTGAAGAGAAGTTGCAGAGGTTGGTGGATGAATTTGGTAGGGTGTGTGAAAGAAGAAAATTGAAGGTGAATATAGGAAAGAGTAAGGTGATGAGGATAACAAAAAGATTAGATGACGAAAGATTGGATATCAGATTGGAGGGAGAGAGTATGGAGGAGGTGAATGTATTCAGATATTTGGGAGTGGACATGTCAGCAGATGGGTCTATGAAGGATGAGGTGAATCATAGAATTGATGAAAGGAAAAGGGTGAGTGGAGCACTTCGGAGTCTATGGAGACAAAGAATTTTGTCCATGGAAGTAAAGAGGGGAATGTATGAGAGTATAGTTATACCAACACTCTTATATGGGTGTGAAGCATGGGTGATGAATGTTGCAACGAGGAGAAGGCTGGAGGCAGTGGAGATGTCATGTCTGAGGTCAATGTGTGGTGTGAATATAATGCAGAGAATTCGGAGATTGGAAATTAGGAGGAGGTGCGGGATTACCAAAACTATTATCCAGAGAGCTGAGGAGGGGTTGTTGAGGTGGTTCGGACATGTAGAGAGAATTGAACGAGACAGAATGACTTCGATAGTGTATAAATCTGTAGTGGAAGGAAGGCCGGGTAGGGGTCGGCCTAGGAAAGGCTGGAGGGAGGGGGTAAAGGAGGTTTTGTGTGCGAGGGGCTTGGACTTCCAGCAAGCATGTGTGAGCGTATTTGATAGGAGTGAATGGAGACAAATGGTTTTTAATACTTGACGTGCTGTTGGAGTGTGAGCAAAGTAACATTTATGAAGGGATTCAGGGAAACCGGCAAGCCGGAATTGATTTCTGGAGATGGGAAGTACAGTGTCTGCACTCTGAAGGAGGGGTGTTAATGTTGCAGTTTTATAACTGTAGTGTAAAGCACCCCTCCGGCAAGACAGTAATGGAGTGAATGATGATGAAAGTTTTTCTTTTTCGGGCCACCCTGCCTTGGTGGGAATTGGCCGATGTGTTAATAAAAATAAAAAATAAAATAATATATATATATATATATATATATATATATATATATATATATATGTAATCAACTGTATTGGACGAGACTCAAACCTTCGAACTTTAACATGCCACCCTCGTAGCCTGTCAAAATTCGAAACTCTGTAAACCACTGAACCATCAATGTCAATGGTTTTGGGCGTTTCAAATTTTAACAGGCTACAAGGGTGGCGTGTTAAATCTCCAGGGCTCAAGTCTCGGCCAGTGTATATATATGTCGTGCCAAATAGGTAAAACTGGTCAATTAGCAAGAACTTACTTAAAATTAAGTCTCTCGTATTTGGTGCAGAATGGAAAACCTCTAGAAGTGAGGATATCACAGCACCGTTATTTGAAACGTTTAGCACATGAGTCGAACGCAATTTTCAACCACATTAGAACTTGTAATCTGGCAAATTGGCTGGAAGCAAGAGTCATCTTCCCGTGCTCCTCTTGGCTTGAAAGGAATATTGTGGAGTCGGCAATTATTAAGCATTATAAGCATTCATTATTCAATATCAGTGACTGGTTGTTCAAATTAGATGTGTTTTTAGTTGAGGCGACAGAACACAAACAAAAACTTGGGCTCTTATACGAATGCACTGGACTGTCTTAAATGTAGTGCCACACCCAGGAATTAGGGCATATTTTTCTGGCATTTTCTGAATGTTGAACCAGAGTTTGCCTCTGAATCCTGTGGGACGAATAACTGGCCGTCTTCCTTGTAATTACAGATGCCTTCCCTTTTAATGAGCACCGTTTCTTTTGTATAACTTATAGATGTCTCCCCTTTAAATGGTCCTGTTTTCTCGTCCCTTTAAATGGACCCGTTCTTGTGTATGGTAACTTCATAGATAATTGACAGTGACTTCTATATCACTGGCAATATAATTATGTATGTAAAATTACTTATAGTGGAGTCTGACTGAATTGTTGATAATTGCCACGTTACATTCAGTTAGTCTACTATTACAATATCAGAGTTTGTGGGCTCTTTCTAATGTTACATAATATTCAATCTTTCTGGTTATGGGTACTGGTATGAATGAGGGCATTTCCTGTTTCCTTCTCTCTCTCTCTCTCTCTCTCTCTCTCTCTCTCTCTCTCTCTCTCTCTCTCTCAAGTGAAGACGTTCCCTGGGATCATATTTAATTGGACATCCTCTTTTCTGCAACATTGCAAGCTCCTGATGTGTTGATTGCAACACGAAAGATCTAGAGCTATCATTCTACTCCCCACATGATTGTTTTGCATATATATTATATATATATATATATATATATATATATATATATATATATATATATATATATATATATATATATATATATATATATATATATATATATATATATAAAAGATCACAGTAAACAGGTGATATCAAAATATGCAAGACAACCACTATGAAAAAATAGAGGAATTCCAAGCGCTTTCGTGACTACTCACATTATCAAGGAACTGTAGATGAATGGTTCAAAGAACCGACAAGTTATAAATAAGACACATATGCAACATTTGGGTATCTTTATTGAGGAAACGTTTCGCCACACAGTGGCTTCATGAGTCCAATACAAAGTAGAAAGGTGTAAGGAGAGTAGGAGTTTTGAGGTAATCAGTCCCTCGGCCTGGAGTCGATGTGTTCAGTCCATCAATCTTGTAGAAATGACAGCATATGTCCGTAGAGGTGGCTTATATACTGTAGTCAGGTGAGGTGAAGCAGCAGGAGGCGGGGTCATAGTGGTACCATTCACTAGTCGAAGTAGGTCTTCGTCCAAAGGTTGGACAAGTGTTGAAGAATTCGTTTGTATTAAGATCCCAAGATGTTGCTGTGTCAGACAGGGTGTAGATGAATGGTTCAGAGAACCATTCAAAACTCCTACTCTCCTTACACCTATCTACTTTGTATTGGACTGATGAAGCCACTGTGTGGCGAAACGTTTCCTCAATAAAGATACCCAAATGTTGCATATGTGTCTAATTTATAACTTGTCGGTTCTTTGAACCATTCATCTACACCCTGTCTGACACAGCAACATCTTGGGATCTTAATACAAACGAATTCTTGCTGCTTCACCTCACTTGACTACAGTATATAAGCCACCTCTACGGTCATATGCAGTACTTTTTACAAGATTGATGGACTGAATACATCGACTCCAGGCCGAGGGACTGATTACCTCAAAACTCCTACTCTCCATATGTTGCATATGTGTCTAATTTATCAAGGAACTATAAAAGGAAACATGACAAGCAGGCTTATAAAGGGGCAAGACTAAACCTCACAGTCACAAGATTCTAATGCTCTGTTTATTTGTGTTGTGGGGTTCTTTTCATAGATTTGGTAATATTAACAGACGATGAGCTTGGGTTTTGGTAGCGTTTAATGAGGCGTTGGATATATGGGAGCTGAGAGCCTATGCCTGTGTCCGTCTCGTATGCCTACCCCAAGGGAACTGAGGCTACTAGGCCGCCCGGCGCTGAGGCATTCAAAAGGCAGGCCTATCATTGGCTAATGCCAGATCACATGGGCAGAGGTTGGAAATCACGTGAACAGCCGTTAGAAGTACGAACCGTACAGCTCGGGCATGCTACGTATGGCGTCTCGACATACAACTATACAAACTAAGGACAACAGGCAACAACTTTCAGCTGATTCTATACAATGTCAAAGTACACAACAGTTAACATTATACTTCACATGGATATTATTGTGACGGAACAATCTACATTACTATATGATGCATCATGATACATAGGAATTAATTAAATGATAAAAGAGATAAAAAATTATAATTTGTTCGATCGAACTGTCTTCATGTGATCTACGAATTCTGAGGAAATATATTTACAAGAAGGTAGTGATTAACAGACAAGGTAGATATGGTGCACACAAATCTATACTGTTAATTCTCAGAACTCGGAGAGAACGTGAACACACAAAAAAATTGCTCTTGTTGTAATAAGGTTAGGTAGGTTTTCTAAGTTTCTCTTGGTACAAAATTATAAATTCTTACATTAACATAAATTAAAAAAATATATCTTTAAACGTATAAGAGAAAATTTTAGAAAGAACTTAATTTTAGATGAGTTCTTGCTAATTGACCAGTTTTACCTAATCGGCACGACATATATATATATATATATATATATATATATATATTTATATATATATATATATATATATATATATATATATATATATATATATATATATATATATATATATATATATATATATATATATATATAAAAGTGTGTGTGTGTGTGTATAGCCAGTAAGCCTACATGGCTAGTTTCCATAGTTTCCACCAGAGGGCAGGTCTCTGGGTGGGCATACCTAGTTCAGTCCCCTTACCCGCCCTCACTCGGCGCCAACTCGACGTAGAGTCAACAAGGTCTACTCCGCCTTTCCCTCGCGAGCATGACCTCCCTGGGCCTGGGCACTTAAACACACTGCCTGTGTACCAAAAAACAAAATAAAACAACGGAGCCTCCGAAGCCTTATCATTCATTTCCACTACCAAATACAAATGCTAACCATATTATTTGTACTCACCTAGTTGCACTCACCTAGTTGTGGTTGCAGGGGTCGAGTCACAGCTCCTGGCCCCGCCTCTTCATTGGCTGCTATTCGGTCTCACTACCAACTCCATGAGCTTTATCATACCTCTCCTTAAACCTATGTATGGATCCTGCCTCCACTACATCACTTCCCAGACTATTCCACTTCCTGACAACTCTGTGACGGAAGAAATACTTCCTAACATCCCTGTGATTCATCTGAGTTTTCAACTTCCAACTGTGTCCCCTTGTTGCTGTGTCCCATCTCTGGAACATCCTGTCTCTGTCCACCTCGTCGATTCCTATCAGTATTTTATATGTCGTTATCATATCTTCCCTATCTCTCCTGTCTTCCAGTGTCGTCAGGTTGATTTCTCTTAACCTCTCCTCGTAGGACATACCCCTTAACTCCAGGACTAGTCTTGTTGCAAACCTTTGCACTTTCTCTAGTTTCATTACATACTTGGCTAGGTGTGGGTTCCAAACTGGCGCTGCATACTCCAATATGGGCCTAATGTACATAGTCTGCGGTCTTCTTTCCCCTTCCCGATCATCATGACTTTGCATTTCGCGGGGTAAAAATCGAGTTGGTGGACCAGGTGTCCAGCCTATCCAGGTCGATTTGTAGCCCTACCTAAATCTCATCTGATTTGATTCTTCTCATTAACTTCACACCGTATGCAAACAGGGACGCTTCTGAGTCTATCCCTACCATAATGTCATTCACATATACCAAGAACAGCATGGTCATAGGACTGATCCCTATGGGACCCCGCTAGTCACAGGCGCCCATTGTGATACCTCATGTCGTACCATGACTCGTTGTTGCCTCCCTGTCAGGTATTCTCTGATCCATTGCAGTGCCCTTCCTGTTATACATGCCTGATCCTATAGCTTCTGCACTAATCTCTTGTGAGGAACTGTGTCGAAGGTCTTCTTGCAGTCCAAGGAAATGCAATCAACCCACCCCTCTCTCTCGTGTCTTACTTTTTTTTACTTTGTCGTAAAACTCCAGAAGGTTTGTGACACAGGATTTGCCTTCCCTGAATCCGTGCTGGTTGTCGTTTATAATCTTGTTCCGTTCCAGGTGTACTCACCTATTTGTGGTTGGAGGGGTCGAGTCATAGCTCCTGGTCCCGCCTCTTCACTGATTGCTACTAGGTCCTCTCTCTCCCTGCTCCATGAGCTTTATCAAACCTCGTCTTAAAACTATGTATGGTTCCTGCCTCCACTACGTCGCTTTCTAGGCTATTCCACTTCCTGATAACTGTAGACAGCCTGACTGTCTGCATAGACAGCCCATTTCAACCACGCCTCCAAAACGCCAAATAACACGTCGTTATAAATGGTGCCAGCGGTGTCTCCCAGCAGTTGTGTTTGCCCGCGAGGGGAGGAAGAGGAATGAAGTGTCTTCAATTCATCAGCCTACACAAGAAGCATCCGTCTCTCAACGAGTTATCCTGATGTCGTGTCTGCAAATCTCAGCGTCCAGACACAGGTACAAGCAGGATTCAGGCCGAAATTTGTCTAATTCTCCGAGAAATGGCGTCACTGACTTCACGCCACAGCGTCCCATGCTGTTTCTCAGTCACGTGTTCAGTCTTGCCAGCATGTTCTGCTGTTGTTGTTCAGCTCAGCACAACTATTTCAGCACTTCAGAGGCGAGTTTGTGGTGATTTCCCAGTGTGAGCGTGTCTCATCGTGTGTTGTGGGTGAGGGAGGTAGGCGCGCGGCCCTGTCTCTCACCATACACACACGCCCTAGTGTACGCCGCCACACACCATACACCACTCACTGCCCACTCCCTCTATGCTGTTTTCTGTGAATTTCCTTGTGAATTCTTGCCAGAACTGTGTATCCGAGTGTCCGAGGCCACTCGAAGCCACGTGTGACCACGTGTGGGTCTGCGCCTACATCAACCCATGACGTCACCACCATGCTGCTGACGTCACGATGCTGCCGACTCCACGACGTCACTCCACTGATGTCACTTCGCGATGTCACCCCATGACATCCATCATGATGTCACTCCAGAACGTCACCTCGCGACGTCACCCACGATGTTGCCTGACGTTCCTCGCGACGTCTGCTGATGTCACTCGCGATGTCACGCCTGATATCACCCATGTGATGTCCCTATTGTTCTAGTTTCACAGTGATCATTTTATTTTCATTATTGTCGAGAAGTTTGAGAGAAGATATAAGTCGAGTGTTCATTAATAATTCCTCTCAGTCAGTGTTCTCACATGTTCGTGTATTACTTAGTGACGATTTTTTACACAGAAAAGCGTCATTTGCTAGTAAGCTATGTTGTACCACATGTGTAGTATGTGTGCAGTTTCTCGTGTGTCCTATGTAGCACCTATGTGTTACTTTGTCACCCAGTGTGTGACCAGCGCCCCGCGCGCTTGACAGCTGACATTTGTCAGTCCAGGCATCAGTTACGAGCGTCCGAGCGCCTTGTACAGAAAGCTCTTATTGTTCGCCGCTCGTAGATGCCTTTGCTGAATCGTACCCGCGACGATTCTCCCATCGAGACCGTTCCACTTCACCTCCAAGACCCTCAGTCCAGTTATTGCAGATGACCAGTCTGGGGACGCTTACACTGCCCTCTGCTGTAACTTCTACTGTCGAGAGATGTCACTCGCCAAGCCGCAGTTAAGCCTGTTGGCAGGCGACTGTCAGCCTCGTGTCACAGCTTCAGTGAGCAGCCTGCACAAAGATGATGTCACTTTGACTGCTAGCCCACTCACTGCAGTAAGGTGTATGCTGTTACGACCTCCAGATGTTTCGCCGAGTCGTCCCTGTCCCGACTCACTCCACACTCGCCAGCAGCGACAGCTCCAGCGACAGTACCAGTCGAGGAATGTCCTCCTGAGTCGCTTGCCAGTCCTGTCCTGTTGCGACTACTGACGACGCCTCACTCGAGGGCACCAGCAGTTGTGCCCCAGGTTGAGTGACCCCTGCAGCGACTACTACGATGTCTGCTTCACATCCCAGAGGAGACCGTACCCTGTTACGTCACAGCTCATGTCTCCCGTGTTGCAGTATGTATCCAAACGCAGGAAGGCGAGCAGTGCTGCATCGACGCTCACTGCCTTAGACCACGAAGCACACCGTTTTTTTCTTCCCTCTCTGGAGGAAGTTTTTTTTTCCATGTCCATATGTGTATGTATATATGTTTTTTCTTTCGTGTTCTGTGACCTGTTTTTGCGAAAGAGAGACCCGAGTTTTTTTATAATAATAATAATAATATCTTTATTTACTACAAGTACATGTACATGGTATACAGGCCTAGCTGACATCAGTGACATACTACTATATAGAAAGTCCCTTGTTATGCTGAGCATTTCGGGCAGATTAGGTCAGTGTCCTAGGATGCGACTCACACCAGTCGACTAACACCCAGGTACCCATTTTACTGATGGGGAACATAGACAACAGGTGTAAAGAAACACGCCCAATGTTTCTGCCCTGGCTGGGAATCGAACCCAGGCCCTCGCCGTGTGGTCGGGTCGACCATGGGTAGCGTGACCGAGCGATGTAGACAGCCTGACTGTCTACATAGACAGCCCATGCTGTCTGCCAGCTGAATTCATATTTCGTGCCATGCTAGTTTCCATAGTATTCCGCCAGAGGGCAAGCCTGGTAGGCGTACCCACGTCTACCAGACCCGCCCTGGCCCACTCTCACTTGGCGCCCAAACTTCAGTCAGTCAACAGGCCTAACTCGTCTCCCTCTCGCAAAGCATGGCCCTTGGCCATGGCCACAGACACGCAGCCTGTTACCCGCACCTTTATTATAAATAAAGTAAGAAGCCTCCGAAGCCTTATCATTTCAACCACGCCTCCAAGAAACGCCAAATAACACATCGTTATATAACTCTATGACTGAAGAAATACTTCCTAACATCCCTTTGACTCATAGGAGTCTTCAACTTCCAATTGTGACCCATTGTTTCTGTTGCCCTCTCTGGAACAGCTTGTCTTTGTCCACCTTATCTATTCCTCGCAGTATTTTATATGTCGTTATCATGTCTTCCCTAACCCTCCTGTCCTCTAGTGTCGCCAGGCCGATTTCCCTTAACCTTTCTTCGTAGGACAATCCCCTTAGCTCTGGGACTAGTCTTGTTGCAAACCTTTGCACTTTCTCTAATTTCTTGACATGCTTGACCAGGTGTGGGTTCCAAACTGGTGATGCATACTCCAGTATGGGCCTGACGTATATGGTGTGTGTGTGTGTTAGTTACCATTTAGACACTAGGCATGTTGTATATGTGTGTGTGTGTGTGTGTGTGTGTGTAAGGAAACACGTCGAAATGTTACAACCCGCCGGGAATCGAACCCCGGCCCTCCATGTGTGAAGAGAGAGCTTTAGCCACTAGGCCACCGGGGCTTGTACTAGTGTGTGTGTGTGTGTGTGTGTGTGTGTGTGTGTGTGTGTGTGTGTGTGTGTGCGTGTGTGCGCTCTCCTAGTTGTACTCACCTAGTTGTGGTTGCAGGGGTCGAGTCATAGCTCCAGGCCCCGCCTCTTCACTGGCCGCTACTGGGTCACTCCCACTGCGCCATGAGGTTTATCATACCTCTTCTTAAAGCTATGAATGTAACCTGCCTCCACTACATCGCTTCCCAAACTATTCCACTTCCCGACCACTCTGTGACTGATGAAATACTTCCTAACATCCCTGTGATTCATCTGAGTCTTCAACTGTGTCCCCTTGTTGCTGTGTCCGATCTCTGGAACATTCTGTCTCTGTCCACCTTATCAATTCCTCTCAGTATTTTATATATCGTTTTCATGTCCTCCAGTGTCGTCAGGTCGATTTTCCTTAACCTCTTCTCATAGGACATAGGACATACCCCTTAGCTCCGGAACTAGTCTTGTTGCAAACCTTTGCACTTTCTCTAGCTTCTTTACGTGCTTGGCTAGGTGTGGTTTCCAAACTGGTGCTGCATAATCCGATATGGCCCTAACGTACACAGTGTACAGGGTCCTGAACGATTCTTTATTAAGATGTCGGAGTGCTGTTCTTAGGTTTGCTAGGCGCCCGTATGCTGCAGCAGTTATTTGGATGATGTGCGCCTCTGGAGATGTGCCTGGTGTTATACTCACCCCAAGATTTTTTTCCTTGATTGAGGTTTGTAGTCTCTTGCCCTCTAGACTGTACTCTGTCTGCGGTCTTCTTTGCCCTTCCATAATCTTCATGACTTTGCACTTGGTGGGGCTGAACTCCAGGTGCTAATTGCTGGACCAGCCTTGCAGCCTGTCCAGATCCCTTCGTAGTTCTGCCTGGTCCTCGTCCGATTGAATTCTTCTCATCAACTTTACATCATCTGCAAACAGGAACACTTCGGAGTCTATTCCTTCCGTCAAGTCGTTCACATATACCAGAAACAGCACCGGTCCTAGGACTGACACCTGTGGAACCCCACTCGTCACCGGCGCACACTCTGACACCTCGCCACGTTCCATGACTCGCTGCTGTCTTCCTGACAGGTATTCCCTAATCCATTGGAGTGCCTTCCTTGTTATCCCTGCCTGGTCCTCCAGATTTTGCACTAATCTCTTGTGTGGAACTGTGTCAAACGCCTTCCTACAACCCAAGAAAATGCAATCTACCCACACCTCTCTCTCTTGTCTTACTGCTGTCACCCTGTCATAGAACTCCAGAAGGTTTGTGACACAGGATTTCCCGTCCCTGAAACCGTGTTGGCCGTCATTGATAAGCTCATTCCTTTCTAGGTGTTCCACCACTCTTCTCCTGATAATCTTCTCCATGACTTTGCATACAATACATGTCAGTGACACAATTCTGTAGTTTAGTTCCTCATGTCTGTCTTCTTTTTTTAAAAAATGGAACTACATTTGCTGTCTTCCATACCTCAGGCAGTCTCCCTGTTTCGATAGATGTGTTGAATATTGTTGTTAGTGGTACACATAGCGCCTCTGCTCGCTCTCTCAGGACCCATGGAGAGATGTTGTCCGGCCCCATCGCCTTTGAGGTATCTAGCTCACTCAGCAGCCTATTCACTTCTTCCTCAGTTGCATGTATTATGTCCAGCACTTGGTGGTGTACCCCACCTCTCAGTCTTTCTGGAGGCCCTTCTGTCTCCTCTGTGAACACTTCTTTGAATCTCATGTTGAGTTCCTCACATACTTCGCAGTCGCTTCTTGTGATCTCTCCTCCTTACTTCCTTCCTTAGCCTGATCACCTGGTCCTTGACTGTTGTTTTCTTCCTGATGTGGCTGTACAACAGCTTTGGTTCAGATTTGGCTTTCGCTGCTATGTCATTTTCATATTGTCGTTGGGCCTCCCTTCTTACCTGTGCATATTCATTTCTGACTCTACGACTGTTCTCCTTACTCTCCTGGGTCCTTTGAGTTCTATACTTCTTCCATTCCCTAGCACACTTGGTTTTGGCCTCCCTGCACCTTTGGGTGAACCACGGGCTCATCCTGGCTTTTTCATTATTCCTGTTACACTTGGGTACAAACCTCTCCTCAGCTTCCTTGCATATTGTTGTCACATATTCCATCATCTCGTTTACTGACTTCACTGCCAGTTCTCTGTCCCACTGAACCCCATTCAGGAAGTTCTTCATGCCTGCATAGTCCCCTTTCTTGAAGTTTTGCTTCATTCGTCCAGCTCTTCCTGCTTCCCCATCCACTTGTAACTCTACTGTGTATTCGAAGCTTAAAACCTAATGATCACTGGCCCAAGGGGTCTTTCATATGTGATATCCTCAATATCTGCACTACTCAAGGTTAATATTAGGTCCAGTCTCGCTGGTTCATCCTCTCCTCTCTCTCTGGTAGTGTCCCTTACGTGTTGGTAAATGACGTTTTCCAGTACCACCTCCATCATCTTTGCCCTCCACGTTTCTTGGCCCCATGCTCACATGAGCCCTTCTGGCCACTTCAGCCAGAGTGTCAAACATTGCTCTATTACTATCATCATACTCTTGCCTTGGCCTCCTGCTGTTCTGTGGTGGGTTATACATCACTGCAATTACCACATTGGGGTCTCCAGACTGAAGCATTCCTACTATGTAATCTCTTGCTTTCCCTCTGTCTCCTCTCTCCAGCTCATCAAAATCCCATCGGTTTTTGATCAGCAGTGCACTCCTCCACCCCTCTGTTCCCTCTGTCTTTCCTAAGGATCTGATATCCCGTTGGAAAGATGATATCTGTTATCATACCTGTGAGCTTGGTTTCTGTGAGAGCTATGATGTCTGGTCATGCGTCTTTGACTCTTTCATGCCACTCCTCCCACTTATTTGTTATTCCATCAGCACTTGTGTGCCATTCCTTCAGTTTCCTCTCCAACACTGTGTTTTTGGGGTCTGTGTGGGTGGGGAACCTGGCAGTGTACTGCAGGATTTTCTATAGCAGAGTGTTGGGTGGGGGATTGTGGTTTGTGTTGGGATAGCGTGATTGGTTGTGGGGTTCTGGGAATGGTTCTGTGTGCGCTTGCTCTTGTTGCTCTCCCCTGATCTGGTTGTCCTCTGTTAATTCTGTCCTTGTCTCTCATCCTAGCTCCCTTCGCTTTTGTATCTCCTTCAGCTGCTGTCGTTCTGTTTTTGTTCTGTCTCGGTCTAGGAACACCCTCTTGTATTCTTCTGATTCCTTCAACCGTGGTTTCTCTTGGAGGATCCTGTTTCGCACTGTTTCTGTCCTGAAAATCAGTTTGATTGATCGTTTTCTCCCTTTCACGTACCCCCCTATTCTCTGAAAATTTACAATCTCGGACATGTCCTCTTCACACACAACCCGCACATATAAAAGGGAGGAGCTTACGACGACGTTTCGGCCCGACTTGGACCATTTACAAAGTCACACTAACACACAGAGACGGAGGAAGGTGTATTTATAGGCAGGCAGACAGGGGAGGGTACAAGAGAGTGGGATAATAATGGAGTAAGTAGTGGAAGAGGTAGTAGTAGTAATAGTAGTAGTGGAGACAGTCATATTCTAGGAAAGGAGCACTGCAATGAGGCTAGCGGCCTGCAAGGGTGGGACGAGAACACAGAGGGAGGAAAGGCGAATAAAATGAAGGACAAATACAAGGCAAAAGAAAAGAAAGAAAGGAAAACCCATTGGAAAAAAAAGGAGAAGGGGGAAGAGATGAAAGGGGAAGGAATCAGGTTAAGTCACTGGTGTTCTGAAGTTTAGAGCATTTAACAATGTAATGAGAGAGGAAAGCATCAACAGAGACAAAGCCAGGGCTAAGATTCATAAAGGGAAAGTTGTGTATAAGGGAGGATTCAACCAGGCGGCGACTATGAAAGTTGGACGTAGGGTAGACAGTTTTAGCAGAAGACCAATCAATAGGATGACTGTGATCTCTGACATGACAGAAAAGAGCATTATTAGTGTCGGCAAGCCTAACACTATTTTTGTGCTCCTTGAGTCTGTCAGAAAGAGATCAGCCAGTTTCTCCGAAGTACTGAAGAGGACAGGAGGAGCAAGAAATAGAGTAGACACCAGGAGAATCTGTGGAGGGAGGGGAGGTATGAACTAGATTAGTGCGAAGAGTGTTAGTCTGACGAAAGGTAAGTTTGATGTCTAAGGAACAGAGAGAGTTGCTGAGATTAGAGAGACCAGAGATGTAGGTAAGGCAGAGGACTGGACTGTCTCCACTACTACTATTACTACTACTACCTCTTCCACTACTTACTCCATTATTACCCCACTCTCTTGTACGCTCCCCTGTCTGCCTGCACATAAATACCCCTTTCTCCGTCTCTGTGTGTTAGTGTGACTTTGTAAATGGTCCAAGTCGGGCCGAAACGTCGTCGTAAGCTCCTCCCTTTTATATGTGCGGGTTGTGTGTGTATTGTTTCAGTCACGGTATTGTGCCTTTTTTGTTATTTATGTCCTCTTCACCTCGTCACAGGCGCCCACTCTGACACCTCGCCACGTTCCATGACTCGCTGCTGTGTTCCTGACAGGTATTCCCTGATCCATTGGAGTACCTTCCTTGTTATCCCTGCCTGGTCCTCCAGCTTGTGCACTAATCTCTTGTGTGGAACTGTGTCAAACGCCTTCTTACAGTCCAAAAAAATGCAATCTACCCACCCTCTCTCTCTTGTCTTACTGCTGTCACCCTGTCATAGAACTCCAGTAAGTTTGTGACACAGGATTTCCGTCCCTGAAAACGTGTTGGCTGTCATTGATAAGCTCATTCCTTTCTAGGTGTTCCACCACTCTTCTTCTGATAATCTTCTCCATGACTTTGCATACTATACATGTCAGTGACACTGGTCTGTAGTTTAGTTCCTCATGTCTGTCTCCTTTTTTAAAAATTGGGACTACATTTGCTGCCTTCCATACCTCAGGTAATCTCCCTGTTTCAATAGATGTGTTGAATATTGTTGTTAGTGGTACACATAGCGTCTCTGCTCCCTCTCTCAGGACCCATGGAGAGATGTGATCCGGCCCCATCGCCTTTGAGGTATCTAGCTCACTCAGCAGCCTCTTCACTTCTTCCTCGGTTGCATGTATTGTGTCCAACACTTGGTGGTGTACCCCACCTCTCCGTCTTTCTGGAGTCCCTTCTGTCTCCTCGGTGAACACTTCTAGCTGAGTGTGTGTGTGTGTGTGTACTCACCTAGTTGTGGTTGCAGGGGTCGATTCACAGCTCCTGGCCCCGCCTCTTCACTGACCGCTACTGGGTCACACTCCCCGCCCTTTGAGCTTCATCATACCTCTGCTTAAAGCTATGTATGGAGCCTGCCTCCACTACATCGCTTCCTAAACTATTCCACTTCCCGACCACTCTGTGACTGAAGAAATACTTCCTAACATCTCTGGGATTCATCTGAGTCTTCAACTTCCAACTGTGTCCCCTTGTTGCTTGTGTCCATCTCTGGAACATTCTGCCTCTGTAAACCTTGTCAATTCCTCTCAGTATCTTATATGTTGTTATCATGTCCCCCCTATATCTCCTGTCCTCCAGTGTCGTCAGTGTGTGTGTGTGTGTTAGTTACCATTTTGTCCTAGGCACATGTCGATTAGACACTAGGCCTGTTGTATGTATGTGTGAGTGTAAGGAAACACTTTGAAATGTTTCCGCCCCGCCGGGAATAGAACCCGAGCCCTCCGTGTGTGAAGCGAGAGCTTTACCACCAGGCCACCGGGTGATCTAGCTGTGTGTGTGTGTGTGTGTACTCACCTATTTGTGGTTGCAGGGGTCAAGTCATAGCTCCTGACCCCGCCTATTCACTGTGTGTGTGTGTGTGTGTGTGTGTGTGTGCGTGTGAGTGTTTGAGCTTATGAATTTCAGTACATAAATGCAGTTTCATAGGAAATCCTGCGTATTTATTTGTGAACATATTCGAGTACAAATACGAGAATTTGAGTATATACATATGATAACGTTTTTGTATGTGTGTCCAGATTTATACTGATGCATATAAATGTATAAGTACGAGTAAATACTAGTGTTTCTCTTTCCTCGCCAGTTTGTTTTGTGTTGTTCAGGGCTGTATTGCATATATATATATATATATATATATATATATATATTTTTTTTTTTATTAACACATCGGCCGATTCCCACCAAGGCAGGGTGGCCCGAAAAAGAAAAACTTTCATCATCATTCACTCCATCACTGTCTTGCCAGAAGGGTGCTTTACACTACAGTTATAAAACTGCAACATTAACACCCCTCCTTCAGAGTGCCGGCACTGTACTTCCCATCTCCAGAACTCAAGTCCGGCCTGCCGGTTTCCCTGAATCCTTTCATAAATGTTACTTTGCTCACACTCCAACAGCACGTCAAGTATTAAAAACCATATGCCTCCATTCACTCCTATCAAATACGCTCACACATGCTTGCTGGAAGTCCAAGCCCCTCGCACACAAAACTTCCTTTACCCCCTCCCTCCAACCTTTCCTAGGCCGACCCCTACCCCGCCTTCCCTCCACTACAGATTTATACACTCTCGAAGTCACTCTGTCTCGTTCCATTCTCTCTACATGTCCAAACCACCTCAACAACCCCTCCTCAGTTCTCTGGACAATCGTTTTGGTAATCACGCACCTCCTCCTAATTTCCAAACTCCGAATTCTCTGCATTATATTCACACCACAGATTGACCTCAGACATGACATCTCCACTGCCTCCAGCCTTCTCCTCGTTGCAACATTCATCACCCATGCTTCACACCCATATAAGAGCGTTGGTATAACTATACTCTCATACATTCCCTCTTTACTTCCATGGACAAGGTTCTTTGTCTCCACAGACTCCAAGTGCTCCCCTCACCCTTTCCCCTCATCAATTCTATGATTCACCTCATCCTTCATAGACCCATCCGCCGACATGTCCAGTCCCAAATATCTGAATACATTCACCTCCTCCATACTCTCTCCCTCCAATCTGATATCCAATCTTTCGTCATTTATTCTTTTTGTTATCCTCATCACCTTACTCTTTCCTATATTCACTTTCAATTTTCTTCTTTTACACACCTACCAAATTCATCCACCAACCTCTGCAACTTCTCTTCAGAATCTCCCAAAAGCACAGTGTCATCAGCAAAAAGCAACTGTGACAACTCCCACTTTGTATTTGCTTCTTTATCTTTTAGCCCAACACCTCTTGCCAAGACCCTCGCATTCACTTCTCTTACAACCCCATCTATAAATATATTGAACAACCACGGTGACATCACACATCCTTGTCTAAGGCCACTTTTACTGGGAAATAGTCCCTTCCCTCCTACACACTCTAACCTGAGCCTCACTATCCTCATAAAAACTCTTCACTGCTTTCAGTAACCTTCCTCCTATTCCATACACCTGCAACATCTGCCACATTGCCCCCCTATCTACCCTATCATATGCCTTTTCCAAATCCATAAATGCCACAAAAACATCTTTACCCTTATCCAAATACTGTTCACCTATATGTTTCACTGTAAACACTTGGTCTCACACACCCCTACCTTTCCTAAAGCCCCCTTGTTCATCTGCTATCCTGCTTTCTGTTTTACTCTTAATTCTTTCAATTATAACTCTACCATACACTTTACCAGGTACACTCAACAGACTTATTCCCCTATAATTTTTGCACTCTCTTTTGTCCCTTTGCCTTTATACAAAGGAACAATACACGCTCTCTGCCAATCCCTAGGTACCTTACCCTCTTCCATACATTTATTAAATAATAGCACCAACCACTCCAAAATTATATCCCCACCTGCTTTTAACATTTCTATCTTTATCCCATCAATCCCAGCTGCCTTACCCCTTTCATTCTACCCACTGCCTCACGAACTTCCCTACACCCACAACTGGCTCTTCCACACTCCTACAAGATGTTATTCCTCCTTGCCCTACACACGAAATCACAGCTTCCCTGTCTTCATCAACATTTAACAAATCCTCAAAATATTCTCTCCATCTTCCCGATACCTCTAACTCTCCATTTAATAACTCTCCTCTCCTATTTTTAACTGTCAAATCCATTTGTTCTCTAGGCTTCCTCAACTTATTAATCTCATTCCAAAACTTTTTCTTATTTTCAACAAAATTTGCTGATAACATCTCACCCACTCTCTCATCTGCTCTCTTTTTACATTGCTTCACCACTCTTTTAACCTCTCTTTTCTCTCCATATACTCTTCCCTCCTTGCATCACTTCTACTTTGTAAAAACCTCTCATATGCTAATTTTTTTCTCCTTACTACTCTTTTTACATCATCATTCCACCAATCGCTCCTCTTCCCTCCCGCACCCACTCGCCTGTAACCACAAACTTCTGCTGAACACTCTAACACTACATTTTTAAATCTACCCCATACATTTTCGACCCCATTGCCTACACTCTCACTAGCCCATCTATCCTCCAATAGTTGTTTATATCTTACCCTAACTGCCTCCTCTTTTAGTTTATAAACCTTCACCTCTCTTTTACTTACTGATTCTATTTTCCTTGTATCCCATCTACCTTTTACTCCCACTGTAGCTATAACTAAAAGTGATCTGATATATCTGTGGCCCCTCTATAAACATGTACATCCTGAAGTCTACTCAACAGTCTTTTATCTACCAATACATAGTCCAACAAACTACTGTCATTACGCCCTACATCATATCTTGTATACTTATTTATCCTCTTTTCTTAAAAATATGTATTACCTATAACTAAACCCCTTTCTATACAAAGTTCAATCAAAGGGCTCCCATTATCATTTACACCTGGCACCCCAAACTTACCTACTACACCTCTCTGCATGTTTCTCCCACTTTAGCATTTAGGTCCCCTACCACAATTACTCTCATTTGGTTCAAAAGTTCCTATACATTCGCTTAACATCTCCAAAATTCTCTCTCTCCTCTACACTCCTCTCTTCTCCAGGTGCATACACGCTTATTATGACCCACTTTTCGCATCCGACCCTTATTTTAATCCAATAATCCTTGAATTTACACATTCATATTCCCTCTTTTCCTTCCATAACTGATCCTTCAACATTATTGCTACCCCTTCCTTAGCTCTAACTCTCTCAGATACTCCTGACTTAATCCCATTTATTTCTCCCCACTGAAACTCGCCTACCCCCTTCAGCTTTGTTTCGCTTAAGGCCAGGACATCCAACTTCTTTTCATTCATAACATCGGCAATCATCTCTTTCTTAGCATCCGCACTACATCCACGCACATTCAGACAACCCAGTTTTATAAAGTTTTTCTTCTTCTCGTTTTTAGTAGATTTGTACAGGAGAAGGGGTTACTAGCCCATTTCTCCCGGCATCTTAGTCGCCTCATACGACACGCATGGCCTACGGAGGAAAGATTAACCCCACGAACGTGTGGAATTGATCAATAACAACACTGTACTAGCGAGGGACTCGAACACATGTTGTACTGGCCCGCTCATGGTGAGCCAGGACTACATGGCGGGCCAGTACATGGATTTGAGTCCTTGGCTAGTGCAGTGTTCTTATATATATATATATATATATATATATATATATATATATATATATATATATATATATATATATATATATATATATACACACAATATATGTCGTGCCGATTAGGTAAAACTGGTCAATTAGCAAGAACTCATCTAAAATTAAGATCTTTCGAAAATTTTCTCTTATACGTTTATAGATATATTTTTTTCATTTATGTTAATGTAAAAAATTATAATTTTGTACCAAGAGAAACTTTGAAAACCTACCTAACCTTATTACAACAAGCGCAATTTAATTTAGCCTAACCCAGCTAAATATATTTTAGATACTTTAACATTAATTTAATAATAAACAAACACAATGAAATATATTTTTGTCGTTAGGTTCTGAATGATTTTTACGAAATTATTGCATACACAAATTTTCGCTTGTCTTATATGGCAAAGAAGAGCGTTGCTATTTAAGCCAAAATCGCAAGTTTTACCTAATCGGCACGACATATATATATATATTTTATATTATATATATATATATATATATATATATATATAATTTTGAAGAAATCTCCAAAAACTATGAAACAGCTAAATATCTAAAATACCCAAGAAACGTAGCTGATAAATCCTTTAAAATAGCTAGAAATACTTTTTACACTCCAAAAAAGGGACAACCAACCTTATTTAACTAAAAATATGTTGGTTCTCCCTTACCATGAAAACTGGGTTGATATGCCTTCCTTCTTAAGGCTTTTAATATCAAAGTTGTATTTAAAAATCTTGATACAGTAAAAAACTTTGATAAAAAAATCCCCCAAAAGCTAACAGATGTGTCTAAAGATTCATAAGAACATAAAAAGGAGGAACACTGCAGCAGGCCTGTTGGCCCATACTCAGGATTCCTTCACATTCCATCCCACTAACAGAATATTTGTTTAACCCAATCTTCAATGATACCCAAGAATAAGATTTGATAATCTATTTACTCATGTGATATTCCCACTCAAATCTAACCTCTCACTCATGAATTTATCCAACCTAAATTTGAAACTACCCAAGGTCCTTCTTCAATAACCCTACTAGGCAGACTGTTCCACTCATCAATACCCATTTCCAAAACCAATACTTTCCTATATCCTTTCTAAATCTAAACTTATCTAATTTGAATCCATTATTCGGGTTCTCTGGAGAGATATCCTCAAGACCTTATTTATATCCTTGTTAATACCCATTTCCACTTGTATACTCGATCATGTCTCCTCATTCTTCGTCTTACAAGTGAATGTAATTTTAGGTCTTCAATCTTTCTTCATACGGAAGAT
The DNA here is from genome assembly GCA_009830355.1 of Cherax destructor. Classification (NCBI taxonomy): domain Eukaryota; kingdom Metazoa; phylum Arthropoda; class Malacostraca; order Decapoda; family Parastacidae; genus Cherax; species Cherax destructor. The sequence goes on from WNWK01017797.1 coordinate 35,441, forward strand.
TTCTAATGATATGTATTAATTTAGTCATTCTACGCTGAATGTTTCTAACAAATTAATATCCATTCTGTAATATGGAGACCAGAACTGAGCTGCGTAATCTAGGTGAGGCCTTACTAACGATGTATAAAGCTGTAATATAACCTCTGGAATTCTGTTGTTTACATTTCTTGATATAAATCCCAGTAATCTGTTTGCCTTATTACGTACACTTAGGCATTGCTGTCTTGGTTTAAGGTTGCTGCTTACCATAACCCCCAAGTCCTTTTCGCAATCTGTATGGCTAAGTTCTACGTTATTTAACTTATAAGTGCTTGGGTTATGGACACTCCCGAGCTTCAGAACCTTGCATTTATCTACATTGAACTGCATCTGCCACTTTTCTGACCAAGAATTGAGTTTGTCTAAATCCTCCTGAAGTTCCCTGACATCTACGTTTGAATCAATTATCCTACATATCTTCGTGTCATGGGCGAATTTGCTCATATCGCTAGTAATTCCCTCATCAAGGTCATTGATATATATTATAAACAACAACGGGCCTAAGACTGATCCATGTGGACCACCACTTGTTACAGATCCCCACTCGGATTTAACTCCATTTATGCACACTCTCTGCTTCCTATTGGTGAGCCATGACTCGATCCATGACAGCACTTTTCCCCCAATGCCATGAGCTGCCACTTTCTTTAATAGTCTCTGGTGCGGTACTCTATCAAAAGCCTTACTAAAATCTAAATAAACAATATCGAATTCTTTATCATGATCAACAGCCTCAAAAGCTTTACTAAAGAAGGTTAATAAATTAGATAGGCAGGAACGGCCCCTCGTGAATCCATGCTGAGTATCATTAATCAAATTATGGTTATCTAGATGGCTTCTAATAATATCAGCTATAATTGACTCTAGTAATTTGCCTACAATTGAGGTTAGGCTTATTGGGCGGTAATTTGACGGTAGTGACTTGTCCCCTGCTTTAAAAATAGGAATTACATTAGATATCTTCCACATATCAGACACTACACCTGTTTGAAGAGATAAATTAAAAATATTAGTTATTGGTTCATAGAGTTCCATTTTGCATTCCTTAAGAACCCTTGCAAAAAGCTCATCAGGACCCGGCAATTTATTTTGTTTCAGTCGGTTTACTTGTTTCATGACCATTTCGCTAGTGACTGTGATATTACATAATTTATCTTCTTCAGGGCCACTATAAAAATTAATTACTGGGATATTATTAGTGTCTTCCTGTGTGAAAACCGAGAGAAAATAATTATTAAAAATAGAGCACATATCATTCTCCTTATCAGTAAGATGCCCAGAGTTATTTTTAAGGGGACCTATCTTATCCCTAACCTTTGTTCTATAAACCTGGAAAAACTTTTGGGTTAGCTTTTGAATCCTAGCAACTTTAATTTCATAGTCCCGTTTAGCTTTTCTTATACCCTTTTAATGTCCCTCTTAATGTCAGTATACTGATTTATAAGATGACCCTCATCTCTTTATGCGCCTTTAAATTCCTTTCTTCTGCCCTAAAAGATACTTGAGCCTATTATTCATCCATTTTGGGTCATTTCTATTTGATCTAATTTCTTTATATGGGATAAATGTTCTTTGGGCAGCCTGTATAGTGTTAAGAAAACTGTCATATTGATAGCTCTCTTCTTTACCCCAGTCCACAGATGATAAGTGTTCTCTAAGCCAATTATAATCTGCTAAGCGAAAGTCTGGGACTGTTACTGAATTATCCCTACTATCATACATCCATTCAATGCTAAAGGTAATTGACTTGTGGTCGCTTGTGCTGAGTTCGTCTGTAATTTCTAAATTATTAACAAGGGATTCCTTGTTTGACAGAACCAAGTCAAGTAGGTTATTTCCCCTTGTAGGTTCTGTAACAAACTGCTTCAAAAAACAATCCTGAACTACTTCTAAAAAGTCGTTTGATTCTAAATTACCTGTCAAGAAATTCCAGTCAATCTACGTTATCATGCCTTGTGGCCTTAAACAATTTCCTCCCAAAGTAGTTTCCTTTGTTCCCTATTTAAGTTTGCAGGACGGTATATCACGCCTAAAATCAGTTTTTCACACCCCTCTGAAAATTTTATCCAGACAGACTCTGTATGTATTATTTCAGACTTTATACCCGTTTTTATGCAACAATTTAAATGATCACGGATATAGAGTGCCACCCCACCCCCTCCCCGATACTTCTGTCTACTTGGAACAATTTAAACCCTGAATGTGACATTCAGCAGGCATGTCCCAATTTTTCATATTAAACCACGTCTCAGTTAATGCAAAAACATCAATATTACCTGCACTTGCAACTAATCTCAATTCGTCCATCTTATTTCTCGCACTGCAACTATTACTATAAAATGTTCAGAAAACCTCCCTTCTCTTTACTCTTCTTGTTCATTTCTGTTTTTCCACTATACCTATTGCTGTCCTTGTCACCTAGTGTCATTGACACTCCAATATCCACCTTATTCTGCCTATTACTAGTTCCCCTAAAATTCATAACATTACCGCCCAATAAGTCTAACATCAATTGTAGGCAAATTATTAGAGTCGATTATAGCTGATAAAATAAGAAGCCATCTCGATAGGCATAATTTGATTAATGATACTCAACATGGATTCACCAGGGCCGTTCCTGCCTAACTAATTTATTGACTTTTTCAGTAAGGCTTTTGAGGCAGTTGATCATGATAAAGAATTCGATATTGTTTATTTGGATTTTAGTAAGGCTTTTGATAGAGTACCACATCAGAGACTGTTAAAGAAAGTGGCTGCTCACGGCATTGGGGGAAAAGTGTTTTCATGGATCGAGTCATGGCTCACCAATAGGAAGCAGAGGGTGTGCATTAATGGGGTTAAATCTGAGTGGGGATCTGTAACAAGTGGCGTTCCAAAGGGATCGGTTTTGGGCCCGTTGTTGTTTATAATATATATAAATGACCTTGACGAGGGAATTACTAGTGATATGAGCAAATTCGCTGATGACACGAAGATAGGTAGGATAATCGATTCAGACGTAGATGTCTCGGAACTTCAGGAGGATTTAGACAAACTCAATTCCTGGTCAGAAAAATGGCAGATGCAGTTCAATATAGATAAATGCAATATAGATGTGAGTGAATGGAGAAGAATTTTTTTAGGAACCTGACGAGCTGTTGGAGTGTGAGCAGGGTAATATTTAGTGTAGGGATTCAGGGAAACCCGTTATTATAGATTTAGCCGGACTTGAGTCCTGGAAATGGGAAGTACAATGCCTGCACTTTAAAGGAGGGGTGTGGGATAGTGACAGTTTGGAGGGACTATTTTAAACTGTCGTATCTGAGCGCCTCTGTAAAGACAGTGATTATGTATGAGTGAGGTGAAAGTGTTGAATGATGATGAAAGTATTTTCTTTTTGGGGATTTTCTTTCCTTTTGGGTCACCCTGCCTCGGTGGGAGACGACCGACTTGTTGAATATCTATATATATATATATATATATATATATATATATATATATATATATATATATATATATATTCCCACCGAGGCAGGGTGACCCAAAAGAAAGAAAATCCCCAAAAAAAATACTTTCATCATCATTCAACACTTTCACCACACACATACATAATCACTGTCTTTGCAGAGGAGCTCAGATACGACAGCTGAGAATTGTCCTCCCAGCTGTCACTATCCCAGACCCCTCCTTAAAGTGCAGTCATTGTACTTCCCATTTCTAGGACTCAAATCCAACTAAATCAATTAACTGATTTACCTGAATCCCTTCACAAAATGTTACCCTGCTCACACTCCAACAGATCGTCATGTCCCAAAACCATTCTGTCTCCATTCACTCCTATCTAACACGCTACACATGCTTGCTGGAAGTCCAAGCCCTCGCCCATTTAATATGGTTAGTTTTTATGTTACCTCCTTGTTTACAAAAGTTCCAGTTGATGATTTACTTAGTTTCTTATTTGAAGAACTGGTTAATTACGATTTATCATTGCCAGTTCCTACTATCATTAAACTTATTAAACTTTGTATTGTTGATGCAAAATTTGTATTTAATGATGAGTTTTACACTCAGAAGTTTGGTATGGCAATGGGAAATCCTCTTTCACCTGCTCTTAGTAATTTATATATGAAATTTTTCGAAACAAGATTGCTTAACACATTCCTTCTCAATAGAGCTAAGTGGTATAGATATGTTGATGATATTTTGTGCCTTATGCCTAAGAATGTAGACATAAACCATTTCCTTGTTAAATTAAATAGCTTAGCCTATTCTATAAATTTTACTGTTGAATTCGAAGTAAATAACTCATTGCCATTCCTAGATGTTTTTATTATTAAGGGTAACACTGATTTAAAATTTAAAATTTACAGAAAACCTACAAATAACTGTTCCTATGTACGCTATTATTCTTCACATCAAGATAGAGTTAAAGTGTCGGTTTTCTCTTCAATGTTTTTGAGAGCTTTACGTATTTGTAGTACAGAGTTCATAGATGAAGAAATCTCTAAAATTTATGAAATAGCTAATGATTTAAATACCCAAGAACCATAATTGATAAATCTTTTAAAATAGCTAGAAATACTTTTTACAATACAAAAAGGGACAACCAACCCTATTCAATTAAAAATATGTTGGTTCTCCCTTACCATGAAAACTTGGTTGATATGCCTTCCTTTCATAAGAATTTTAATATCAAAGTTGTATTTAAAAATCTTGATACAGTAAAAAGACTTTTGATAAAAAAATTCCCAAAATGTTGACGGATATAAGATTCCTTGTAAAATATGCGATAAAGTTTATTACGGTCAAACCGGTAAAGTCTTGAACTAAGATTAAAACAACATAAATATAGCATTAGAACTGGACAAGATTCTAATGCTCTATTTATTCATGTGAGAGATTTTAACCATCCAATTGATTTTCAAAATTCTGAGAAAGTTTTATCAAGCAATTCCATGGTTGAGAGGAATATAATTGATTCATGTTTCATTAAAAGCAGTTTCGAAAATAATATGACTATTTCTTTTGGTTTATATAAATTGGATTCATTTATAATTAATAAAATTTGGGAAGAATTTAATGATAAATTGCACTAATCTTAATTCTTAGGAAGAGTTTCAGGTCCTTTCTTATGTTCCTCTTCACAGAGTCATGCGATGTTATGCTGCTGTGAGGTGTGGTCTTTGTTAGTATGATGTGACTGTGAGGTGTAGTCTTACCCCTTTATAAGCCTTCTTGTCATGTTTCCTTTTATAGTTCCTTGATAATGTGAGTAGTCACTGTTATCGACTATTTTGACTAACTTTACGGAACACCGGTAGCAGAATGGTAGCGTAGGTGAAGTGATACGGCCGTAGACTAGGCTTGGGTTTATTGTCGAATAGGACTAGTGTACACGAGGATACAGAGGGTACGTGAGGAGACCAGGAGCCAGCTGGGTAGGACCTGTCTCAGTGAAGTAGGCTGCCAGAGTGAGAATGAAACATGGCTGTCCAGCCCGACCTTGATAGGCTTATAGATGGCAGCACCGTAGTGCCGCACAGTTTGAAAGAGTCTACGAATAGGGTGTTTACATCCGCTCGGCCACCTACCGCGTGTCGTCTCGACACGACAATACTGGCGGGCACGAAGGTGTAAACGAGCAAACAAAATTACCCAGGGGAAACTGGCTTCCGGTCACCTGACATTACAAATGGAATATTGCTGGTGCAGGCCGGAAAAACTCTCCCACTTCGTGAGTTGAGGAAGAGAAAATCGGCCTGCCCATACAGCTGGACAGAGGACAGAACAAGCCGATGCTGACACAGGAACCACAGTCTTCTATATACAGGTTGTCCACAGGGCCAGACATCAACTTGACTGCACATCCTTGAGTGCTGTACCATCCTCACATCTGCAAACAATGACTGACAGTAGCATTTCCTAAGGTGTGACATTTAACTCAAAAGGGTGATACTGCCCCTTACCTTTATTCAGGATTTACAAGACACACTGGGTGCACATACTCACAATAACATTATTTCCATGGAATTCTTTATACTACGGGTACCCTGCTAGAATATATTTTACATATTTACATGGTGTTGTCCA
>WNWK01017798.1:0-41546 GCA_009830355.1 Cherax destructor
TCGATCTATCCCTGACCTGTATGATCATCATCCCTGATTAGGGTGATCACCCCTGACCTTGATCGATCTTCCGACCTTTGTCGATTGTCCCACCTTAGTCGTTTGTCCCACCTTGATCTTATCCCGACCAGATCGATCTACCCCGACCTGTATGATCGATTATCCCGCCCTTGTTCGATCTATCCTGACCTTACGATCGATCTGCCCCGCCCTTCGACGATCTACCCCCAGCCCTGTGACGATCTACCCCTGCCTGTACGTCATCTACATCCCGGGAAATTTGTCTTGTACTTTTCCCCTGTTAACCCCAAAAAATGCTGTGAACCCCTAAAGTCCGGGCCCTCTTGGGGGGGTCAGTGGTCCCCCTGCGGCGGGGATCCTGGCACACCCTGCTGCTTTTTGAAAGACTGCCCCTGGGGGGGAAAACACCAAACATTGTGGGACAATAAATGCACTCCCTAAATGCGACAAATGATTGAAAATTTAAATTTTTTCGAGTGAAATCTAATAATCCCATTTTAAATTTTTTTTCGTGTGTATGGCTCATTGCTTTGTAATTTTCATGACTGACCCTAATAGACGTGGTTTTCTTACCTTTGTAACTTTCATGATTGTAAGATCTCATTCATTTGTTTAGTTTACCCATGAAAGGGTGTGAGGGTTATTATTTTTTTAATTGCCTGTTGTGACCAGATGTACCTGGGTTCATTATCTTTGTAACCAGTTCAGCTATCATAATTTGGGGGTGTCCTGAAATTTTTATGGGGTAAAAAAAGATATTAAACAAATCCACAAGTTTTTAAAATACAAATTTTTATAATGTTTTGAAAATAAAATTTGTTTGAAAAAAAACCCCTACTGATTTAAACTACGTGATTTCTCCCCAAACGCTTTGATTGGGTTATTCAGCTTAAGCCAAACATTTTTTCTGTCCTTGAGGGGGATATTTTACATCTGCGTCCCCGTCTGTAGTCAGAAAAAAAGGGCTTTCGTGACGCGGTAACTTAGTCGGGGAATGACAAAAGGCTAGGCTTTGCCCCAAAAAAAATTTTCTAATGGGTTTTAATTTTAACCATAGTTTTAAAGGGGGGACTGGAAGATGGAAGGGTCCGGCTAGATGACCAAAAACACCAGCTGCGGGTCACATTTCTAAGGGGTCGGGAAAAGCCTGGTTTTTTCCCGACAAAAAACCTTTTTGACAACCTTTCATTTAATTTAAATTTACACGTTATTATAAGTTTTCAATTGCTTAAATTTATCATCTCCCTATATTTTTTTTAAAAATCGCCATTATTATTAATAATCATTCACAACTTTTCCTCCAAAAACTTATGAAAATTTATAATCATATTCTATAAACTATTTCTAATGTCTGCCTAAAAGCATTGCACAACTGGGGTTTTTTCCCTTTTCATAATAAAGTCTGATAGTCCTAACATGGTTCTAGATGAGGATTGGTCTGAATGGGTGGGAGTTCCCGCCTGCAAAACCAAAAAATAGGGGTTTTCCGTGTTCTCAAAACTTGTATTTTTGGAAAAGGGTTAAATTGGGTTATATATCTTAATTTGAAAAAGGGGGCTTTTAGTGTCAGAACAGCAAATTTTTTTTAAGTTCTTAGAAAATAGGAAAAAAAAATTTCGAAAAATTGCAAAAAATAACGGAAACTAATATCATATGCATTGTGTGTGCTTCGATATTAAGTGGAAAATTTTTAAAGGTACCAGAAAATGCTTATTACGATAGAGCAATCATCATCTATCACAAAGACCCATGTCGGGAAACCGTGAAAAAGAAAACCTATCCCCCCTTTCAAGATCAATTGATGTACGTATAGTATCATTTTGATCGGCCTTAAAAATATGCATGACCATTGGTGAGATTAATTTTATACGCTGAAAAAGTTTGAAAAAATTTTGAAAATTGTGGGTTTTTTTTTTTTAGGTTATAAAGGGGGGTAAAAATGGGAGGGGGGTAAAAAAGGGAAAAAATGACACGGGTTTGAAAAGGCCCAGTGACAGCTGTTTATGTATTAGTAGATAAAAGGATGGTTAGACTTCTGGATATACATGTTTTAAAAAAGTAAAATTTATAAATTATAGGAGGAGGGAAGTTGGGGGTTTGGGAACTATTGGGAAGATTGTAGAGTATATATACTGAGAGGTCGAAGAGGATGGGGAAAATAAAAATTTGCGAAAGCAGGAATTTTTTGAAATAGGGGGGGCAGGAGGAAGTGGCATGGTGGAATGAAAAGATGTGTGTGTGTTATATATATATATATATATATTATATATCAAACATTATCTGTCTGATCACAGTAGATTCGAACCGCATACTCTGTATCAAAGTACACATTTTTCCCATTCGGCAAAAAAAAGGAGATCTGCACGGGGCCAATGGTGCACGGGGGTTTGGGACAGAAACACAGGGGAAAGCTCATAAAAAAACCCCACCTGGCAGAAGAAGGAAAGGAAAGAAAAAAAGGAATAAAAAAAGGAAAGTTGGGAAAAAAAGATTCAGATTATTCAAGTTTGCAACATTTGACAATGTAATGAAAAAAGGAAGGCATCTACAGAGAAAAAAGGGGGGCTAAGATTCATAATGGAAATTTTTTGTAAAAAGGATTTCAACAAGACTGGGGGTGGGGCTGAAAAGGGTAGACAGTTTTGGGAGTACCAGAAAAGACCATTTTGGTGTTGGTAGTCTAACACTTTTTGTTTTTTAAATTTGTCAGAAAAGAGCGGCGTTTTTTAAAGAAATTTAGGGACAAGAGGAGCGGGAAATGGGTGTCCCGAAGCATCAGAAAAGGGGGAGGAGAGGTACAATTGTTACTACAAAGGGTTTTGGGTTTGTTAAAAAGAAAGTCTGATTTTTAAAGGGAAGGAGGGAGTTCTGATTTAGGAGACAAAAAATATAGGGAGGCAAAGAACGGAAATTTCACGAGATTAGAGAGTTTGGGAGAGGTTGTCAGTATAAAAAAATTAGATTCTATCGTCATTTATGGTAGTGTAATTAGTCTTGGTTTAAGTTCATAAAAAAAACGGGCAAATGATTGAAAAAACCCTTTTTTTACATTAACGTCAAAGGGGCTAATGTGTTGTTTTAAATCAGATCTTTGGAAAGGACAATTTAAGATTTGGGATATAGGTGAATGGCAATATCAAACTCGATTATACAGTATATGTTACTACAACTCCCGGGGTTTTTTTGAACCTTTTTCGGGTAATCGTTGTAAAACAAGTTGCTAAAAAAGGGAAAATAATGTACATATGCCCTCAAAACAATTAACCCAAAACTGCGGGGTGATGGATGATGGGGCCCCAGCTGGCGATATTCACCCGTCACCAAACACAAGCAACACTTTTTTTTTCGAGGGAACTCACTAGAAGTAGAATAAGTTGCCCCAAAATTTTAAAGTAGCGTTAAGTCTTCCATACTTGATCAGGAGTGTATAAAAGGAGGAACAGGAAGCCTGTATGTACCCCCCCGCTCGTTTATGGACCCCAGGAACACATCAAATCAGATAAGATTAAAACATGTAGAAAAATACGTCACAGATTTGAATTCAAAAAATGTTTGATTATGAGCAACTTTAATAAACATATGAAAAAAAAGTTTTTCTGAGAAACAGGTATTTGGCAGTATGTAATTCAAGATTATGCAATTTCTAAATATTTGCAGTGGCAGCGTAATTAAATTTATATATAATTACGATAAGATAATCTTATCAATCGACGGGTTTGGGAAGCTTATTGGGCGAAAGGAGGCGATTCTCAACTACCACTGATGGATGGTTCGTCCCAGTTTTATCATACTTTTGGAAAATCCACTGTTAGGACATTTTTGTTATTAATCATTTTGTTTTCATAAACGTGTTTACAAGCATGTTTTTTAAATGGGTTAAAAAATTAAATAGGGGACATAAACCAGACGGGAACTTGCAACAAATGTATTCATCTTGGGATACTGAAAATTTTCGAAGTGCCTAAAGCACTTTAGTTCATGGGGTTTTGATGAAGCCCGTTACCCTATAAAAAATGAGAAAAAAAGTACGCAATGGGGGAATGCAGAAACCCCAAGGGTAAGTACAAAAAATATTTTAATTCACATTCTTCCTCCTTGAAAATAACAGTAAAGTACAAATACAGTACAGGACAGTGAATCAGTATTTCATCTTGTAGGATTTCTTTCAATATATGAACTCAATTCCAGCCATACGATCAAGAATTTTGATACACGAACAGGCCTTTTTTTGGGGAAAGGAAAAACTCAACTGGGTATTCAAAAGGGCAAATTAAAATCCTGAATACTGAATGTACCCGGGAACCCCATCATTTTTAACACATTGTCCGGGACGGGAAAAAAAACGATTTTTGGGCCCAGGCGGACATTTTTCTGCTTCATGGGAAATGCCAGATCTGTTGGACTCGGGAAAAACACGGAAAGATACTGCAGATTATCCTTTTGGATACTTTGTTGGCATTGTAGTTTACCCCAAACTTAACCTGGTTCCCAGATGTTCATTCTTGTTGAAATGAAAAAAGTTCGAAGGAACTGGCCCGGGGGACAAGTCATGAGGGAGGAACTACCTGGATGACTTCTCGAAACCAAAAGGTCCCGGGGGTGGTTTTGGTTGAAGTGACAAAGTTATCAAAATTTTCCAAATATTCTGGAAAGCCCCAAATTCCCAGTGTTGTTCATTTAGACTAGGCCATGTGATTTAGTGCTGGGGGAATGACCTTCCGTTTGGTGGACTTTTTTTTTATAATAACTCTGGCTCTGGGCCCCACCTCTGGTTTTATTTCTAGTTCGCATGGTTATGAGGTGGTGATAGTGTCACCATATTTTAAATTTTTTTTTGCTTTCGGGCACTAAAAATCTTTGCAGTCTGTTGGCTTTTGGGCGCTTGCTGAAGTTGATTTCATGTGGCTTTATGTGCCTATTCCCCTTTATATGGAATGCTAAACAGTTTGTGTATAGCATTTTCATCTTTTGAGGTATAAACATTTAGGGTGGAAGTATTTGCATTTCTTGGCATGACTTCATCTGTATTCGGAAAATTTTTTTTTAATTTTTTAAGGCAGATTGCACTCCGTTTGCCAGTCGTCTATATATACAGGGCCCCAGGTTTAGTGCCAACACAACTGTTGGCGTAATTGGGGTTGAGGGGGCAGTAACCCATCTTCAGCAGCGCAATTAACAACCCAGCCACTTCCCCAGACTACTGTTGCTGCAGAGATGAGCCTTGCAACTGATCAATATTTTAATTAATGAATGAGTTATTTATGAACAACTGTGCCCCGGGGGGGGATGCTCTTTATTCTTCCTTCCCTCAATAAGATAACTTTTTATTGCCATCACTTCATTCACATTGCTGTTTTTTTGGTCCCCCCTAAACCAGATACATGAACTGCCGAAAGGCAACACGACATTTCCCCTGCTCCATCAGATATAACCACGAAATCACAAACCCCTTTTTTCCCCCTCAAAATCTTAAATTTCTTCAGTTTTTTATTTCTCTTATGTTGTACAAATATAGTGTAGTTTACATAAAAAAAACATTTTTAAAAAAAAGCCACTAGTCTGCCTTGAAGCCGATGCCTTAATAAAATCACCCCAAATTATGAAATTTTAAGGTTCTTTTCACAAATCCAGCTGGTAGGTTGTCATACAGTGATGGTCTTATAAAGAAGATAAGTTTTTTCCCCGGGGATTAGCCCCCCAGGAAAAACCCAAGAAAGGCAGTGCGTCATCGGGGGACTTGTCTTATTTATTTTCCTCAATTTTGTCCCCCGGGATGTGCCCCACACCAGTCAACTAACACCCCGGTCCATTTCAGGGTAAATAGAAACCCGGGATAAGAAACACGTCCAATGTTTCCCCCCGGGGAATCGAACCGGGCCCTCAGTGTGAAGCGAGCTTTTCCACTGGTCACGGGGCACCTATTGCAGGAGGGGCAATGTCATGGTACATTCAACAACATTAGCAGATTTTTGATTCACACCACCCCGGGTCGTGCCGGGTTACCCCAAATTTTGGAAAAGGGAAATTAAATCACCACCACCAGATGATTAGACATAACTAAATGTAAACTTTGCCAGATGGACAATTGTCACACCTTCTTTTATTTTGGAATGCGATAAAAATTGGAATTCGGAAACCTCAGAAATGTCAAAGTATTTTATCCACAGTGGCATATTACCAACCATTCTTGAAAATACCCGACTTTTCCCCCTGTAAATAACGCATAACCACAAACTTTTTTTTTTCAAGCATACCCCAAAAAATAAGGTATTTTTTTTTTTAACCTAATTCATGTCTGCATAAATAACTCGACGATTGTAACCAGATTAAATATGTAAATAGTTCATTCCCAATGTAATTTGTTTAGCTATTAAAACTTTGCCCCCAGTCCTGGCCCCTTTATGAACGTGGGGATGTGTGTGTTTTTATCGCCAGTTGTGGTTCGGGGGTTGATTCACAGCTCCAGGCCCCGCCCCCACTGGCCGCTACTAGGTCACTTTTCCCTGCTCCTGAGCTTTATTACCTCTTTTTCCCTGCCCATGACTTTATCATCTTCTTCCTGCTCCAGGCTTTATCATCCCTTTCTTCCTGCTCCATGGGTTTTACATCCCTCTTCTTCCTGCTCCATGAGTTTTATCTCCTCCTTAAACCACACAATAGAGCGAAACTAATGTCAAAGACCGGGGGTGATCACGGAGGGCCTTTCCCTTTCCCGGCGGGGGAAAATTTCGACGTGTTCCTTACCCCTGTTGTCATTTCACCTAGCAGAAAATAGGTCCCTGGGGATGACTGGTTTTCGCATTCTGGGACAAGATTAAGGCCCCCAATAATAATAATAATATTTATTTAGACATGGAAAAGTATAAAAAATTAAATGTAATGAAAAGCCTAATATGCTGTGATTGGTGATAGACAGTCCTTGATGACGACTGCTTTCTTTTTATCCTTGGCTAACCTTCCGGGTTAAAACCAAAGAAATTTTATCTTATCTTAAAAAAATAAATGGATAATAGAACCTTCAAAACCGGGGTTTCCCAAGCCCATGGCCCTTTTCAGGTCGTTGTTCTTCTAGGCGGGAATATTGCCTCTGCCCTTTAAAGGCAGGTGAAATTGGCCTAAAAATTGCAGAAAACCCTTTCAACCCGAATAACTGCGAAAAACCACCTAAATTCGGGGGAACTTGGTTCAAAAACCTGTACTCCCCGAACCCGGGGGGGAAACATTATTATATACACGGGAAAAAATTTCGGGATTAGTACCAAACTTGCACACAGATCCTCTACAAAGCAAAGACTCGGAGGCGATGTAACATCCCCCCAAAGAAAGCAGGGGGGCCACTAGCACGTTGGAGACAACACAAAAGTGTAGGGGCCCCAAAACTACAACTGCCTCCCAGCATACATCAGGGCATTAAACAAAACCCCCTTTTCTTAACAGGCACTGGGCGGACCAAAGTCGGTACCTGACCAGCCGGGGTGTGGTTCCGTTGGACTGCGTGCGGTCAGCAGTAAAACCGGGTTTATCGGGGTCGATCCCAAAATGACGCCGGTCACAGACCGGGGCCCCGGGCTTGACCCTGGGAACCCCCCAGGTATGTATGGATCCTGCCTCCACTCATCCTTCGACTATTCCCCTTTCTGACAACTCTGTGACTGAAGAAATCCTAACATCCCTGTGATTCATCTGAGTCTTTAACTTCCAACGGGGACCCCTTTTGCTTTTTCCCCTCTCTGGAACATCCTGTCTCTGTCTACCTTGTCCATTCATCCACATTTTATATGTCGTTATCTATCCCCCCATCCTCCTGTCTTCCAGTGTCGTCAGGTCGATTTCCCCAACCTCTCTCGTAGGACATATCCTTTTTGGGATAGTCTTGTTAAATTTTCCTTTTCTGTTTCCTTTTCGTGCTTTAGGTGGGGTTTCCCAAAATGGTGTGATCTCTAATATGGGCCCAAATACACAGTGTACAGAGTCCCGAACGTTCCCTTTTTAAGATTCGGGAAAGCTGTTTCTGGCACTCATGCTGCAGCAGTTATTTGGGAAAATTTCCCCCGGAGATGTGCCCGGGTTTATACTCACCCCAAGATCCTTTTTTTTTGGAGGTTTGTAGTCTCGGGCCCTAGAATGTACTCCATCTGCGGTCTTCTTTGCCCTTCCCCAATCTTCATGATTTGCTTGGTGGGGTTGAACTCCAGGAGGCAGTTGCTGGGCCAGGCCCTGCAGTCTGTCCAGATCCCTTTGTAGTTCTTGGTTCTTTTCTTTAAACCCCATCATCTGAAACAGGGACACTTGGAGTCTATTCCTTCCATCATGTTCAAAAAATAAAAACAGCCAAGGGCCTAGGACTGACCCCGTGGAACTCCGGTTGTCCCAGGCCCTTTCCAGAAACCCCGCCACGATTTACTCACTGCTGTCTTCCTGGGTGTTCCTGATCCATTGCAGTGCCTTCACTGTTATTCCCCTGGTCCTCCAGCTTTTGAACTAATTTTTGTATGGAACTGTGTAAAATGCCTTTTACAGCCCAAAAAAAATGCAATCTCCCCACCCCTCTTTTTTACTGTCACTCTGTCATAGAACTCCAGTGGTTTGACATGTTTTCCCCGTCCCTGAAACCTCTGGCTGTCGTTGAAAAGCCATTTTTTCCCTAGGTGCTCCACCACTCCCTGATAATTTTCTATGACTTTCAAACTATGCATGCAATACTGGTCTGTAGTTTAGTGCTGTGTGTCTGTCCCCTTTTTTTAAAATTGAGACTATTTTTGCTGTCTTCCATATCTCAGGGCTCCCTTGTTTCAATAGTGTTTGAAGATTTTGTTAGTTACAGAGTGCCTCTGCTCCCCCCTGGACCCGGGAGAGGTTATCCACCCCCCATCGCCTTTGAGGTATCTTTTTTAAAGCAGCCTCCTCATCTCTTTTTTGGTTGTATGTATTGTGTCTGCACTTGGTGATAAACCCCCCCTCCATGTTTCGGATCCTTTCTGTCTCATGTGAATATTTTTTAAATCTTATGTTGAGCTTCTCACATACTTATGGTCATTTCTTGTGATCTCCCCTCCCTTTCCTTAGCCTGATTACCGGGTCTTTGACTTTGTTTTTCCTGATGGATAAACAGCTTTGGGTCAGTTTTGGTTTTCGCTGCTATGTCATTTTCGAATTGTCTTTGGGGCCCCCCCTTACCGGGCATATTCATTTATGTCTCTTCTACTACTCCCCTTATTTTTGGGCCCTTTTGCCTCCTAACTCTTCCATTCTCTGAATTTTTTTTTGGCCTCTACACCTCGGGTGACAAGGGCTCTTTGGCCTTTGTTTTTATGTTGCCTTGGGGGTAAAAACCTTCCTTTCTGCCCTGCATATTGTCAAAATTCCATCATCTCATTTACTGTTTTCCCCTGGTTCTCTGTCCCATTAAACCCTTTGGGGAAGCTTCTCAAGCATGTGTAGTCCCCTCCTTGTTTTTGGGTTTCCCTCTGCCCTGCCTAGAAACTTCACGTATTCAAAGCCCCAAACCACATGACATTAGTTCGGGGGCCCTTTTCTATTGATTTCTAATATCTGCACTACTTAAGGTGAATACTAGGTCTAGTCTTGCGGGTTCATCTTTTTTTTTTTTGGAGTGTCCCTAACATGCTGATGCATGGGGTTTTTCCATCCACCCCCAAACATCTTTGTTTTTTTTCTGGGCCCATCAATTTTTTTTGGGGTTTGAAGTCACCCCAGAACCATTTTTGGTTTGATTTGCCCTGGTGTCGGTAAGATGGGAAGGAAGGGGATGGGAAAGGAGGGAAAATTTGGGAAATGGTTGGGAGGGGGGGGAGGTTAGGGTTGTAAAGTAAGGGCCATCACTTTGGTAACATAATAAGTGTGTGTATGTGAGTTATACAAAAGAAATTTTTGAGGTGGGAGCCTTCCAGCCCATCATTTGCACACAGGTATACTGCTGTACCCGCATGCCATTGAGTTAGAAGAATGCATCGATTTGTAATATATTGGGTTTTTTTGAGAAAGGCTGCTGCAACAGGTGGTAGTTGCTGGGTTTTGATGTTGGTGCAAACCCGGAGCTGTTTAAGCAGTTTCTGAGGTGGTGTCTAAAATAGGGTTGGGGTTTTATAATGTTAGTTGTAAAAATGGTTTGGTAGGGTAGGTCACCCATAGATGGGGAGTATTTATCTATGTTGTTGAACGTAGTTGGGGCTGGTGGTATCCACCTTCTTTTTCGACGGGAGATCATAAGGATTCTTGGTCGGGGTGTTTTCATTGTGGATGTTTTTAACTCTTTGTTGCAGAGTCATTCTTTGGGTTCGGTGGGAGGTGTGTTGATGCGATTATTGTTTACTGGGTTGGGGGGGGGGTTTCTATCAGGGACATAGAGTTCTTCTGTCTATAGCTTCTTTTTAGTTTATCTATCCTGACATTAATTCCCCATTTCTTGTTGTTATGCAGGTCTTCCATTCTGATTCTGTCCCTTAATCTGGGCGCGTGATAAAAATGGAAAGTTGGGAACCGCAGCCGTTGGTTTTTGGGTTTTTAGTGATAGGGAAGCAAGGGGATTCCAACAATGGGCTAATCATCATCTTGTAGAGGTGTTTCTTTATGGGGGGTTTTTTGAATCTGAATAGTTGGCCGGGGGGGCTTTGCTAGGTTCACTTTTAGAGATGTGAAGTGGGGTTAAATAATCTGTCGATCTCATATCCCAGGATCTTGTTGGGGTTTTGATATCGAATGATCCTCTAATGGAGATACCCCCTTTTTCTTCTATGGGTTTTGGGGGACAGCCGATGGTGCTGATGAGGACTTTTTTTGGGGTTATCGTGATTCTCCCTTTTTTTCCCCGTTGCTGTTCTTCAATTCCCCATTCATTTTTCCATTTTTCCTGTATTTTGTTGCACCTGTTTGGGGTGGATGCCACTCATGGATCACGTGCCAAATTTTGATTATGGTGTCATTGTGATCTGATTGTGGGGGGGTCATTTCATAAATATTGAAAGTATGGGGCTAAGGCAAGCCCAATGGACTCCAGCTGTTGGGGGGGGAATGGTACTTAGATTTGCCATTAAAGGGGGGTGATGTTTTGCCGGGAAAATTTTAATATGAGCCTGAGAAAGGTCCCGTTGTGGTCTGGTAGATCGGAAGTTTGAATATAAGCCCATCGTGCCCGAGGCTGTCGGGCGGGGACGCTCTCATTGCAATTAGGGAAGTTTCCGGTTCCCAGGGCCCCCAACATCATAGATGATGCTGATATCTGCGTTCCCCCGTGGGGCCGAAACCAAACTGTTTTTTGGGAAAGGTGGTTGAATTCCCTGTGTAGTTCGTCTATTGGAAATGATTTTTTTAAAACTTTTCCCGTGACTTGGTGGGGGAAAAGGTCTGTATTTTAGTTCGGGGGTCCTTGTTGGGGTTTTTAGATGAAGATCATCTTTGCTGTTTTGAGTGTTATGGGGGAAATGGCCAGACGCAAAAACAGTGCTTTGCTTTTTTCCCATGGGCCCCTTTTGGGCCCTTTTTTTGTGTCAAACCCTTGCTCTGTTATACCTGGAGAGGTTTGGGGTCAATGCCCCCTTTTCTTTTGTGACCAGGCCTCATGGGAGATCGGGGGCCCGATCAACCAGGCTGATACTTTTTTGGCCATAAACAACGTTGAACCCAAGACTGTTCAGGAAAGACTTTAGGTGCCTGTCCCCACCTTCTTGATGACAGCCGGGGTCTTTTGGGAATCCCCCTTTTTATGCTGGGGAAACAGTTAACGGTTTTTTGGGCCCCGACACCTGTGTTGTCTTTATCAAACTGTGGCCCCGTTTTCATTGGGGGGTGTTGCATGCCCTTTAAACTTTCTTCATAGGGGGTGATTTTTTTTCCAAATTTGGGACTAATCTCTCTAGGATTTTCCAATGTATATAATCATGTATTTCCCCCCCGCATTCCTGGGGAAAACAAGTCGAGGAAATTCAACCGTTCCCAGTAATTTAGATGTTTTATCATAATTTTTGTAATGAAGGTTCTCTTAAATTTTTTGGTCAGCAATTTTACCTGCCTTGAAAGGCGCTGTTTGCGGGAGCAATATTCCCGTCTAGATAGAACAAGCGTCTGAAGAGTGTCATCATGGGCTGGGACCCAAGTTTTTAAGGTTTTCTTTTCCATCCTATATTTTTTCAGATGAGTAGATACAATGTTTTTGGTCTTTGAAAGTGAGATCCTGACATTATCACCCCAGGTTCTTTACTTTGTTTTCGTCTATTGTGTTGTTGGGAATTTGTTTTATACTCTGATATACTATTTTTAATTTCATTTTTTCCCATATCAGAGTAATTGAAATTTCTCTTCATTGAAGTTCATGTTTTTTTCTCGGCCCCCCCAAAGTTTTGGGTTGATGTCCCCGAGTCTTCAGTGTCTTCAGTAGGACACTGTCATCAAATTTGGGGTGTCATCTGCAAAAGGAAGACATGGGGGGTGGTTTACACCCCTGTCTGTCAAAAGGGGAAATGAAGAACAGGATGGAGGTGAGTACATTCCCTTTTGGAAAGAGCTTTTTTACAGTAGCCCCTCAGACTTTCTCTGTTTACTATGTACTACTCTTTTTTGTTCATTTGTTATGAAAATAATAGATCCATCTCCCAAATTTTTCCCGTTGTTCCTTTATCACGCATTTGTGCTCTATTACACTATGGTCACACTTGTAAGGTTTCAAAAGTCTTGTTTACATCTCGTTTTGTGTTCAAGACATCCAGGGCCTTGTCATAGTGGTAGTAGTTGGGACAGGCAGGAGCGACCGCCCTAAACCCATGTTGCCCTGGGCTGTGTAACTGATGGGTATCTAGATGAGTGGAGATGCCAGATGAAAGCCCAGAAGCTGTATAGGCAGGGAAATAGATTTACAGATGGTAAGAACATCAGTGGGAAATGTGGAGTAACTGTTTCCCCCACTGACATGGTCCAGCGATTATACAAATTTCTCTTACTCAAACATCAAATCTCGCTGTACCTCAAGGAAAACAGAACACCGAAAAGAATATGAATTGCTTCCCTCACTTAAGGAAAAAGGGGGTTTGCAGGTTGGTAATAAATTGTTTCCCCCGATTGACATTCGTTTAAGAATATATTTTGCTGGGTATCTTTATCCCAGCATTTGTAGTATTGGTGTGGCATGAGTTTGAGTTCCTTCATTGAAAAGATTGACCCCCTGTGTATACGGGGAGGAAAGTTCACAGCAAGCAAGTCTGTTTAACTGTGTTGGTGGGGTCATTTTCCATCCACTAACAGGATGGACACAATTAAAATTTTGGGAGATTTGTCCCAATCACAGCTGAAAAGTTTATTTATGACTGGGGAGAGATAAAAATGACCCCAGGGCCCAAATTTTGGGGGAATAGCTTGTCTGTGTATGGTTGCCCGGCCCCAGCAATAATATGGAGATACCTTTTTTTTTTTTTAACACGTATAAATTGCATCCCATTTTTTAGAGGGTGCAATTGGTATCTTTTTGATATGGGGCATGAGTTTTCATGTAGGGTTTTTGGGCATCTTATGCTTCAGGATTCATTGGTTGTAATTTTTTTTCCTTTGCTGTTTTTTGGGAAACTTTCATATGTAAGTTTTAGAGGTTTTTGATGTTTTTTTTGTATTTTTTAGATCAGTGGTACGACTACGATATTTTTTTATTCCAGAATGTGTTAAGTGCCATTACCAAAGAATTTATCTCCAAAAAAATTATGTAAAAAAGACTAGTCCTTTTAGACCCCAAAATTACACTTCAAAAGATTTAAAAAAAACAACACTAAAAAAGGGGTGTTTGGGGACCATCGTAAAAGGGGTCCACTGTATGTGTGCCGGGGGCAGCATCATAGCCTGTCTGTTGTCTTTTAGCAGATGGCCTCGAACCACTCTGTCCTTTGGCCTCGATGATCCATGAGTCGGTTGCATCGGAAAAAAATCATTTAAAAAGGGCCCTTGCCATTTTGTAGGAAAGGTTTAAGTACATATAAAAAGGGAAAAACAGGAATAAAAAAGGGATATAAATAGCATGTTAAAAATATCTTAATAGTAGCACTTTCCCAAGTTGGGGGAAATTTAGTTTTTTTGAAAGGATTTTGGGAGAGTACTGGTTTGGCAACAGAGTTGAAGATGGTAAACTGCACAGTATCATTGAGCAGTTTTTTTATAAATAAGTTTAAGGGGTACATGAGGGATGTGGGTGGGGAAAATTTGGGACCTTTTCAGGGGCCAGTGGCCTTTGCATTGTTTCTTCGTTATTTCCTCAGTTAATTGAAGGTGTTTTCGGGGATTTTTTTTTTTTTAAGTGATTTTCAGGGCTTTTTCATGGATCAGTTGATAGAATAAAAATACTCCCAAAAATAAGAATGGTTGTGGTCAGTTTCAGACCAAAATTTGCGAAATAGGGCCAAAAGTGAGGGAAATATTCTTTTTTTTTTACATTTGCTGAAAAAGTAAGGTCCTCATGGGGGTCTGTTTTTGGTTTACTAGGGCTTCCAGTTTTGGGGTGTCTTTAACCATGACCAATCATTCTTGGGTTTTATTTATTGCCGGAAATAAAAAAATTTAATTTTTTTTTGTGATGGATTAAAAAATTGGGGGGAAGTGTAATATAGGAGAGGCCTGGGGGTGGACCAAGAAAAAGAAAAAGGTTCTTTTTGTAGCTGGAATGTGTATAGGTTTTTTTTTTTGCTCTATTTTTATATTGGATTTTTTTAATTTTGGTAAAATTGGCCAAATTACCAACTTGTGGCACATTATGGGGTAGTTCTGATAGTTGATTCGTTTCTTGTGCTCATTCGATAGAAGGGAAGGCATACTATGAAATTGCTAAAGGGTCACATATTGAGCTTTGGGAATTTGGGAAAAAAATAGAACTTAACTCAGCAAAATTGCTGAGGGGGAAAATTCACTAGACCCAACTTTCCTTTAATTCTGTGAATTTTGTGGTTTTTATTACCTTCGGAAAGATTCTCTATCATTTTATGAGAAAATTTTTTAAATCACAACACTTCAGCATTTTAATTTTTAAATGAACGGTTAAAATAACCCGCAGTTAAAAAGCCTTTAAAATTTCCCCAGTTTTAAAAAAACTTTCTTACCTGAAGTCCGATAGTCCCCTGGTATTTAAAAAAAACTCCAACATAATAAAAAAAAACCAAACCCTGGGCAAACAGAATGTGTTCCACAGTCAGCCTTGTGCCACAAATTTCAGGGGGGAGCGGGTTTGGGCCTGCAGGCAGGTTATTCTTGTGAGTTAAGCCCTTGTCCCAAATATAAAGCCACAGAGAACAGTCTAAAAATGATAAAGGGGGGAAACCTTTCTGATGACTGAACATCAATGTACACTTAGAAGGGCAGTTCATATTTCACCTGGGAAATATGAACCCCCCGCTAACAGGTGCAGCAGGAGGGGCAGACCAAAGGGTAGATCTGGTAGCCATTCTCCGTCGGGGAAAAACACAAGATCATGTACAGTCAGAACATGGTATGCTGATTCACTCCTAGGTATGGCAGGGGGCACCTTGAAAATCTCTAGCTCTAAGGCATCCACTTTGAGCATCTTTATTGCTCAGAAGGCCTGTGTCAAGGGGTGATCAAAAACCATTCAGAAAATGTCAACTACAACTCATAGGGAAAGGGCACATCAGGAGTATCACATTTAAAAACAGGCTGTTTTTGTGACTAGGTAAAATGTACACCACCATCTGGGAGGAAAACTAGTGGCCATTAGAAGCAGTCCCCATTGTGATTTGTCACCAACCTGAGGCTTTCCCCCGGCCACATGTTAGTCAAATGTATTTAAAGATAATAATCACCCTTGGTCCCAAAGTCTGAACAGGAGAACAAATCTCCATGTTTGTCATATGCATTACCCGGGTTTCGCCAAAAGTATAAAGGTGTATTCTAAAACCCCTCTTGGGCTGTCACTAGTTAGCCAGCCCGTAACGGGAACGGGGTCAGACTGCACCAAGAGATGCAGCCTTTCACCTCTTAAATGCTAGCCCAGATGAATGTTTGGTATCTTCTTGTAACACTTTTTATGCAGCTCATCAGACCAGTAGTTCATAGTTTCCTGGTTTGGGGGGATGGCCAGAGCAACAGATAAAAAAATTTGGGAAAGCATCCCACTTATGCAGACAAATTAAAAAATACAATAAAAAAAATGGGGCAAGATGAATGGAAATTTGTTTTTGGCACTCCACCCTTTCCCCCTGCATAAAGGGGGTTGCAAAAATTTGGGTGAAAATTCTCCCATTCTGGCAAAAAAGGCTCCAGTTTTCCCCAAAAATCGGCAAGGAACTTGCAACTGTCCCCCAACACTAAAACAGAAAATCCTCGCAAGGTTTTGGCTCCCTTAAAGGTTTCCACCCCATGTGGACAAGGCAGAGAAGCTCGGGAAATCATCAAACATCTTATTTTATTTCAAAAATTTTCCAGAACTGAAGGTGTTGGTTTAACCCCTTTCAGGTAATTGACCCCGGACATGTGCCCAAAATTTTTTAACACTTTCCCCTTGATGGCAAACAATCAGTTGTAGCTCAGTTTGTGGGGTCAAAGCACCAGAGGAAAGGGAAACAGATTTTATTGAAGGTAGAGGGAAAATGTTTAATTTTTTGGGTCAAAAACCCCCTCCTTTCTCCCGGTATCAAAAATTTCCTTTATGGGTTAATGACCATGATATTGTCCCTCCTGAAATGTTGGCGTCCTTTTTCTCCAAAAAATTTTAAAGTAACTGGAACAGTCAGCCTTACAGTCCCAGAGTCTAAGATGAAGGAAAAAAACAGACCTCCATGTTGTGTCATAGGCTATCCCCGGGTAAAAAAAAAAAACCCTCCCAAAGCAACCCTTGGTCATTAAGTCAAGGGAAGTGACATGTCGTAGCCAAAAACCACCAGTCTTTTTCCCCCCAATATTATTATACTGAAAATCAAAACTAAACCTCTATGGGTTATCAGCTTCCTTTTTAAACTTTCACTGCAGAGGGCAACTGGGGGGAAGGATCTCTATAAATCCAGCGGGAGAAATGATCATTGTCACACAAATCTGGGATAACAGACCATCGAAGCCCAGATAAACAAAACTGGAACCCTCATAAAGGTCTCTCCCAAATTTAGTGTTGTATGAATGCAATAGCTGATGTCAGGGACCCACCCTGTGCTAAAATCTAAAAGGTCGGGGAAGGCACTCCTGCCCACCACAGAGTAACCCCCATGGTTGGCAAAAGTCACAGGAGGAATGGGCGGGTAGTTCACAGATTGACAGGAAGAGCAGTGTTCTAAACCCAGTCTAGGGAAGTTACAGGGGGCCCAACCGGTTTTCCCCTCAAGCTCATCGGGACAGCCACAGCCTGCAGGGGGGGCGACAAATCTGTGATGGGGAGCATAGACCCAAAACCCATCCCCCCCCAAAAACCCAGGGAGGTGCAGAGGAATACCCCGCCTACTATAGATGTGCATCTAAAAAGGAAAACCCGTACAACTCCCCCAAAATTCCCCATATCCTTCCAAAGCTACAACTCTAAAAAATGCCCCTTTTACCTTAGTCAATTCCTTTCATTCTTCAGATGCCTCTGATTGTCACCCCTAGATTAAGCAAGCATCCTTACCAGTGAGCAAGACAGGATCAACATTCAAGGGTTTGGGAATTTTTATTTATTGTTTTATTTTTTAAATTTAAATTTTACACTAAAATGTTATTTTGTTGTATGTCGTACAGTGGTACCTCGGTTAACGATGGCCCCCAAATCCCCCTTTTATGTAAGTTTTTTTTTTTAAATGCTTTGTAAGTATATTTTGGGGTCTAAGGACTAGCCTATTTTACTTTTTTCCCTTGGGGATAAATTGTTTTAATGGCATGAACAGTATTCGGGGAATAAAAAAATTGTTAACCGGACCACTTCAGTGGACCTCTTTAAAATCCCCAAAATGTCTATGAAGAAATAATTTTGGTTTTTGTGGAATGTTTTTTTGGGGGGTCTGAAATAGCAACCTCGTGAAATTTTTTCCTTTAAAGGGGAGTAAATTGTTCAGTAATGGCATGGCAGACTTCAGGAGGAATTTTTTCAAAACTGGGGGGTCCCCCCAAAATGTAAATAAAAAGTAATTATAAAAATTCTTGTTAAAAAAATTTGAAATTGGATATGGAAAATTAAGGCTCGAAACAAATTAATCCTTTTTCATTGTTTCTTATGGTAAAATGGGTTTCCCAATTTAAAGAACATAAGATTTATGATGATTTTTGAAAATGTTTTAAATGAAAAGTTTGGGATCTTTGTGTATATACATATATACTATACAGTGGACCCCGGGGTTGCAATGCCCCGAACGTCAATGCCCTTTTCCCAAAGAATTTGTTCCCAAAGGGGAAAAGTAAATTAGATTATCCTTTTTGACCCCAAAAAAACATTCAAAAACACTTGCAAAAAAAACATTACATAATTTTTAGTTTGGGCAGTACGAAACCGGGGGGCCTGTATATAAATACACCTGTACAATGTGTAATGAAAAAAGGTAACCCAAAAAAATTTTTTATTAAATTTACAGGGGGAGTTTCCAAAGGAAACAAGATGAAAAGATTCCAAAAACTTAAGAATCATGAAAACCATAAATATTGGTAATCATACAAGCGCATTCCCCCTGTATTGTACCGTGAAATATTCCATGGAAAAACTTTTTTTAAAAACTTGTATAAATTAGTAGTTCACAAATAAAAAATGACAAATAACAAGAATGGGGCCCAGTTAGCTGAGTGAACATAATTATACAAACGTATTAGCATCTTAAAAATTAACCATTATTTCAATAATTAATTATAATTATCCATAATTTTTAAAGTTGGATAGCTCATGGGTCTCAAGGAATCATATAACTTAGATGACATGTAAGAAATGTGATGAAGGCATATTCTAGGACAGGACTTGATGTAAGTTATTCACAGCTGATTCAGCGATGAGCAGCAAGGTGGCTTATAATGTCATTTGATTAAGCTTGCCTTTAGTAGGTTCATCAGAATCCAAGACTTGAACACACTGTCCCACCACCATACAACCCCTCCACTTATGATGATCTGAAGGATAAGAAATGTTAGTTCTTTATGTATTTTTAAAAAATTCATAATTTTATTTATGGCATAAGTTTGATAAATGATAAAAAGGAAAGACAATTTATGTACAGTACATATGAAGAGGAATTTAATAGAAATATATTAAGCACTAAACCTCCAGTAGGCATCATAAATATGCACACACATGCACAGACACACGCCAATGGCTTCCACTATGTCCTTCGTTTTTGACCTGCCTTATGTGGTCCAATGATCTGGGCTATTATATCTTGTGTAAAATTTTGCAAACTTTGATGATAAGCATTGTACTTTTAATTTCCCCCTTTTTACATACCTTCCAAAATGCTCTACAAACCTTGTCATTTTTTTTCAAGAATCTCAAAAAAACTGTTATCAGCAAAGAGCAACTGTGATTATGTATTGGATTCATTATCTTTTAATCTCAC
The DNA here is from genome assembly GCA_009830355.1 of Cherax destructor. Classification (NCBI taxonomy): domain Eukaryota; kingdom Metazoa; phylum Arthropoda; class Malacostraca; order Decapoda; family Parastacidae; genus Cherax; species Cherax destructor. The sequence continues at coordinate 19,518 of WNWK01017798.1, forward strand.
ACTCGCTCCAACACTACTTTTACAACCCTGTCTATGGTGACAATGCCCCATCCCTGTCTAAGGCCTGCTTTTCTGACCTATTCCTCACTGTCTACATAAGTGTTACTGCTTTTAATTATTACCCATTTCATACATTTGAAGTATCTGCCCACCCGTTCCTTTTTCCATCTGTCATATGTATTTTCTAAATCCATAAATGTAACCAGCTGTTCCTACCTTTATCTTAGTATTGTTCACTTGTATGCCTCAGTGTAAACTTTTTGTCTATTTCATACTCTTCTTAAACCCCCTATTCTGTCTTATCCCTCTTTCATTAATAATTTACAATACTTTTCCCTTTTAACTAACAGGCTTATTTTTAAATTTTATACACTTTTTCCCTTTTCCCTATAAAAGGAACAATGCATGCTCCTGTCAATACTTGGGTACCCCCCCCATTTTTCATGCATATATACTGAACAATATCCCAAAACCACCCCAAAAATAAACCCCCACCTGCTTTTAACCCCATCTGTCCTAGCTTTCCCCCCCTTCACTTTCCCCACAACTGATTTTTCCTTACTCCTATATTTATTTTCCGGCCAATATAAAAAACTGCATATCTTTATTAAATTTAAACAAAAGTTTTAGTAAAAACTGTCTGAAAATTCAACATTTAGCAAACAAGGTTGTTTTTAGTAATAATTTTTTTTATTTAAAAAAAATCAGAAAAATTGGTACTGTATATTTATGATCGGTCTGGGGAAATTTGGGGCCCTTTTGGTCTTCTTCCTCAGACCGAACCCACTACCCCCAACCCCCCCTCCCCTTTCCCATCTTCCCCATCCCCCCTTTTTCCCTTTTGCTCCTCCCCCCTCCTCACCCCTTTACTTATTTCCTTCCCATTTTTACCATGGGAGCTTATCTCCACAGGCATTCTAGTTCCTAGGTAGGGGAAGGATACTGTGGTCCAATCCCATTCCGTTGAGGTTTTTGGGGGGGGCCAGTTTGCTGTGGAATATGGACGCGGGGGAGGATGTCCCGATCCCTCTCCGGTCCCCCGGGGGTGGCCTTGGGTATCTTTCGGGGAGGGGGTGTATCTCGGGAGGCCATTTTGGGATTTGGGGTGGTGGCCGAAGGCAGTATGTTTGGGGGATATCCGGCCGCCTTTTTGTCCGCCGAGGTGGCTCGGTGGAGTGGGGTTTTGCTATCCCGGATTGCTGGTTTACGGGGCATGAAGGGTGGGGATGGCACGGGTTCCATGCGGGCATCTGCACTATTTGGGGCGGTGTTGAGGTCCTTTTGGGGCCCCGGGGAGGGGATTTCGCCCCTTTCATTCCTCCTAGGCTATTCCTCCACTTTTCCCCCTTTTTTTTTTTTTATTTTTTTTTATTTTTTTTTCTTCTTTTTTTTTTTTTTTCTTAAAAAAAAAAAGAAAGAAGAACCTAACCATGGATGCCCCCTAATCTGTAAACTACACCCGGGCCCCTTTGGGGTACCGGGGGGGGGAAAAAAAACCCGGGGGCCCCCTTTGGGAAACCTTTCCCAAAACCTTTCGTTAAATGGAACAAAAACCTTTCCCTTTTCGGACAAACCCCCCCTAATACCCCTGTCCCTTGGGGGCTGGTGCCGGCCCGCCACCTGCTTAAAGGGCCCCGGGATCCGACTGGCCCTTTTTGAAACGTCTGCCCTTTGGGCTATTCTTTTGACCTTGTTTCCCGGCCTTTAATGGTGCAGTTTCCCCGCCCGCCCGTCACAGGGCCGGGACCCCCCCCGGCCCCCGCACAAAAACGACCACGACCCTTACATGAAGATTCGACACTTCCTTCCCCATCTCAGAAACGCCCCTGTTTCACGCACTCCCCTTGGGCCTTTTTTTACACCCATTTTAATGGTCAAAGTTATTTTCTCTAAGACTGACTTCTTTCTAATACCTATCTTTCAGACCATAGTATTGGTAAAGCCCCCTCCCACGCCATGTTGGCAAAAATATTCTTTTCCCAAGAGCGGCACTCGCATCATCACAGTCCAGAATGCTGGCCAAGCTCGTGATTTTTTCTCTTCTTACGACCATGATACTGTTCCTATCACTATTGACAAGCATCATTCTTTAATTTAGTGGTTTTGTCATTTTTCCCCACACCATTGTCCAACGGAATTTCCAGACATGTTGATGACATTTTGGGGAAAATTTTTAGCCCAAGAACTCCCTATCCTTAAAGTTGACACTTGTCCTCGCCCCAAAAAGCAAGACGTTTTCCTTGCCCAAAATAGCCGTTTTAAAATTTGACTGCCGGGCCGCCCACCTTCGGTTTACCTTTTTCAGGTCAACGTTTTCAAGTTCGGGGACCCCACCCCCACAACAGTGTAGAAACTGCTTGGGGTTTTGGGCATCCAGTGAAATATTGCAGGTCCATGGCCCAATGCCCAGTCTGTGGTGCCAACCCCCCCCCGCCAGTCCTTCTTTTACTCTACCTCCTCTTGCCTTTTAACTGTCATGAGGAAATCCATCGTTTCTCGGTTGTCAGGTTTACCTGAATGAGCGGGAAATCCGTTGTCTCAAAGAGGCGGAACCCCAATGCTAATGGCCGTCTCTCATCTACGCCTGGGGGACTTCCCCTATTTCCTATTCTCGCATTGCTAAACGTCGCCCTACTTCTGGGGGGTCCCAATTCCCGACTTCCTCTGTGGTTACAACATCCTCAGTCACCGCTGTCTCGAATCCGTTTATGTTTTTGGCTCCAGGTCCCTACCTGCATCCCATACTGTCCACACTCCTTCCTCTACTCCCCTCGCACAGTTCTGAGTCTCCGTCCCGTCCTTCGCCTAAACCTCAGCCCCCTTCTTCTCATAAGTCGGAAAATCCCTATTGCCGGGTTCTTCGCCTCCGACTAGTTCTGTAACGTGTGTGGGGGTTCATCCTCCCCTCGTTCACTATCTTCATCCCCTGTCCCTAACCCTTCGACAGTTTCCTCTTCCATCTCCTCGTCTCTACTTTAGTACAGTCTATAGACTCCCCGATAGTTGCTCCCTCTCCTCCCATTTCTAATGTAGTCCCACATTCTGCATCTTTGTCTTCCGAAAAATCTGGAAGCTATCGCAGATTATTGCAGAGTCGGGGACGTTGATGGACACGCTCCACCTCCGGTTCCTCCTCTCTCTTTCGTCTACACCCCTCCTTCCTTCACAGCATCCCCCCCCTTCTCTGATTCGAGTCTTCGCTGCCCCACACGTGGACTTTTCTAACCCTAGTCCATAGATACCTCTTCGACTTCTATCTTTCTCTCATAAATCATGGCTTATTTAAGTGGAATATCCGAGGCCTCAGGGGAAACCCGGGGTGAGCTTCGGGTGTTGCTCTCCCAGTTTTTCCCTTGTTGGTGCTGTTTGCAAGAACCCAAATTGCAATCCTCTGTTATCCAGCCTTTTTCAGGCTATGATTTTTTATATTCAGCGGATCCTTTTTCCGATGGACCCTTTAATGAAATGCTATTCTTATAATTGTATTCCATACCGTCAGCTCTATGTTCATTCTTCTCATTACCGCGCTCGTATCGACTTGAATAAGTAGTATACACTCTGTTCTTTATATCTTTCCCTTCGCGAGATTGTCTATCCCAGATGTTGATTTTCTGGTTTCTTCCTTGCCGCCACCCCTTCTATTACTTGGAGATTTTAACGTACACCATTTCTTTGGAAGGGTCGACTGTGACTCCTTGGCATTCAGTTGGAGGCATTTCTTGCTTCTCTCCCCCTCCATGTTTTAATTATGGGTACTCTCACCCATTTGATCCCCCAAACTCATTCTTTCTCCTGCATCGATCTTTCCATCTGCTCTTCATCAACTGTCCTTGACTTCACCTGGCCTGTCCTCCCGGACTTGCATGATAGTGATCATTTCCCAATCATTCTTAGGTCCCCTTCGTATTCTCCACCTTCGTGGCAGCTGGCAATTTGACCGGGCGAAATGGGAACTTACGCACAACTTACTGCCTTTCATGAGGTTCCTTCCTCGTCCTCCATTGATGAAGTTTTACATCTCTTTCGTCCTCCCGTCTTCACGGCAGCTTCACATTCTATCCCACAAACCTCGGGCAAGCATTCTCAGAAGTGCGCCTTGGTGAGTCTCCTGCTTGTGCTCGGGCAGTACGTTTGAAATGCGCTGCGTGGGGCAGGTATTGGTATAACAGAACCACAGAGAGACTCCTTGATTTTAAGCAGAAGAGAGCAATTGCTCGCCGTGTCATATGTGATGCTAAACGCACTTGCGGCGAGATTGACGTTTCTACGGTCACTTCATCTTCCTCAATGAGTGCAGTCTGGAAGAAAGTGCGGAAATTGAGTGGTAAATTCTCCCCGACCCGGCTCCTGTTCTTCAGGTTGTGGTGTCTATATAGCACACCCTCTTGCCATTGCCACTGAAATTGGTAATCATCTGGCCCGACATTTCTCAAGGGCTCCATCTATGCTGACTTGAAATGTGCAGAGAACTTCACCGCACGCATAAGTGCGATAAACCACCTCAACTACTGGGACGCTGAAGTTCCTAAACCTGTCTCTCTAGGCATGAGCAGGAGAGATACATTATTATATACACATGGAAAATTCTCGAGGGCTTAGTACCAAACGTGCACTAAAAATCACTCCTCTGAAAGCAAAAGACTTGGCAGGCGATGTAACATCCCCCAATGAAGAACAAGGGTGCCACTAGCACGGTGAGGGACAACACAATAAGTGTCAGGGGCCCAGATTGTTCAACTGCCTCAGCATACATCAGGAGTTGCCACAAACCCCTGGCTGTCTTCAAGCAGGCACTGGACAGGCACCTAAAGTCGGTACCTGATCAGCCGGGCTGTGGTTCGTGCGTTGGACTGTGTGCGTCAGCAGTAACAGCCTGGTTGATCAGGCTCTGGTCCAACAGGAGGCCTGGTCACGGACCGGGCTGCGAGGCATTGACCCCTGGAATTCTCTCAGGATAGACTCCAGGTATGCTCTCATTCGTTCTTCTAAGTCTGCCAGCAGGTTAAAGCCCTTAGATTTTTCTTCTCTCAGAGAAGAATCTTATAATGTGCCTTTTACCCTTCAAGAACTGGAAGCAACACTCTCTGCTTGCCGATCATCGGCAGCTGGGCCAGATACTACATATTACGTATGCTACAGCATTTACATCAGTCTCCTCTTTTTGTCCTCTTTGACTCTTTAATCTTATATAGTCGCAGAGTTATTAAACTGTGAGTCTGCTATTGTTATTCCGCAACCGGGTACTATGGGACATGATACCTCCCACTACCGTCCCATCGCTCTTACCAGTCCAGTTTGCAGGTGATGGAACATCTAGTTAATAGACGTTTGATGTGGTATTTAGAGACTCACAGTAGTCTCTCCACTAGTCAATATGGCTTTCGTAAGGGCTGTTTTGCCATTGACCCCTTACTGCACTTGGATATGTATATTCGTAATGCCTTTGCTAATAACCACTCGGTTATCGCCATCTTTCGATCTTAGAAACATGCACAACTTGGAAGTATAATATCTTTGACCAGCCCACTCCTTAGGCCTCCAAGGCAATCTACATTTTCCTTAAGGCTTTCTTAACTGAAAGACATTTCCGTGTCCGGGTTAGTAATGAGCTTTCCCGGACTTTGTCCAAGCTAAGGTGTCCTCCAGGGATGTGTTCGAGCACAACACTTTTCCTCGTTGCCATAAATAATATGGCATCAGTTCTCCATCCAACATTTGGTCATCGCTTATGTGGATGACTTTGCTATGCTTGTCGGTGCTGACTGTCACCTCATTGCAATTTCCTCCAGCATGCCAGTCAACGAGTTTCCGATTGGGCCACCTCTCATGGGTTTAAATTTTCTAGTAGCAAAACTCATCAAATTATGTTTACTAGACGTTCAGTGGTCTCTGATCATCTGTTGTACCTATACGGCTCATGTATCGCAGAACGTGATACAGTCAGGTTTCTCGGCCTCCTGTTTGACCGTCGATTGTCCTGGAAACCTCATATTACCTCTCTGAAGGCAACTTGTCATAGCAGGCTGAACCTCCTAAAAACCCTCGCACATCTTTCGTGGGGGGCTGATCGTAGAACTCTCCTTCATCTACATTCAGCCCTAATTTTATCAAAACTCGATTATGGTGACCAGATATATTTGGCAGCCTCGCCTGCTACTCTTTCCATCCTTAATCCCATCCATCACCAGGGATTACGCTTATGCCTTGGTGCATTTCGTTCTTCCCCGGTTGAGAGCCTCTATGTAGAAGTTAACATTCCAACCTTATCCGATCGTCGTGATGCACATTGCATTCGCTATTATGTTCGCTCTCATGACTCTGTAATCCTTCCATGTATAGGATTGTTACAGATGTTAGTAGAGGCTCTTTATTTGTTCGTCGCTCCTGCTTACTTCGTTCCTTTTCTCTTCGTCTACATTCACTCCTGTCTTCCCTTCAGCTACCACCTCTATATGTTCATGTGACGTCTCCCTTTCCCCTACCCCCTTGGGAAGTTCCTGCTGTCCATGTCTGTTCTATTCCTCTACCTTGCGCGAAAGCCCGCCTACCTACGGCGGCTTCTCGCTCTTTTTCTAGACCACTGTTCTCATTCCCATGCCATCGAGTCACCGATGTTCAAAGTCATCTGACGGCGTCGGATTCGCAGCAGTGCTTGCGGACAGCATCGTACGAGGGCATCTATTACCTTCGGCTAGCATATTTACGGCTGAATTGTATGCCATTCTTGTGGCACTTATCCGTATTGCATCTATGCCTGTATCACCATTTGTGGTCGTTTCAGACTCCTTAGTGCTTTCATATCCGTAAATTTATACACCTCACCCCTAGTTCTTCGTATCCAACTTGGTTACGCCGTATCTCTAGCAAGCACAAAGATATTGTTTTTTGTTGGGTCCCTGGTCATGTTGACGTACCGGGCAATGAACAGGCAGACACTGCTGCGCGGTCAGCAGTACATGACCTTCTAGTTTCATATAGAGGTGTTCATTGCTACCCACCTTCGCACCCGTTGGCAACAACGCTGGTCTGACCTGCTAAATAACAAACTTCATTCTATTAAACCGAGTTTAGGTTTCTGGCCTTCTACTTGTCACCAATGTCGAGGTTGGGAGACTACACTCTCCCGTCTTCGCATTGGCCACATTCATCTTAAGCACGGGTATCTCATGGAGAGGCTCCCTGCCCCTCTCTGTGAGCATTGTCAGGTTCCAGTGTCTGTTCGACATATTCTGTTGGACTGTCCACTTTATCAACGAGCATGCAGAATTTACCTCCAACGGTGTCTTCGCTATGTGGCCCTTTCTTTACCTTTCCTTCTTGCTGATGGACCCTCCTTTAATCCTGACTTTCTCGTTGACTTTTTGACAGAAACTGACTTACTACACAAACTCTGAAAATTATACCTCTAGCACCTCCCTCAGTCCCTTCTACCTCGATCTCTTGCTACCCTCTATCCCTGCACTATCCACTGTCCTGCTGTACTCCATACCCTACTAATCATCCATCTCCCGCTTACAATCCATTCTCCCTGCATCCTGTCTTGCCCCGCTGCACTGTATAACCCTTGTGGTTTAGTGCTTCTTTTGATTATAATAATAATTTAGGCCAATTACATTATTCCAGTCGACCAAATTCTTAGCTATTTCACTAGCATTGCTTCTATTCTATCGATTGAGCACAAGAAATCACCCAGTCAACTGTTTCAACTACAAAATAAAGTGATCGAAAATTGGTAATTTAGCCATTTAACTCAGTTCAAAATATTTTAATTTCAAAATAGGGTGAAGAATAAACAATGCAGGCATTCCTGGCACTAAACTAACATTTCCTCTGTTCATTAGTTATGTTTTCCCCGTCTTTAAAATGAATTCCATTTTGATTTTTTTTCACATAATGATTTTTATTCAAACCAAAAATGGAAGATTTACTGTTATGCAATATTGTAAAAATTTCAAAAAATCACCCATTTTGAACATATATTAGACCCAAGCGGGGGTTTAACATCAGCATTTGTTTTTTGTGAACATGGGTAAAATTTCCATTTCCAATTTGGGGTATTTTGCTATTTCCTCTACAAAAACCAATAAAAATCATCTCTTTTCTGTAATATTCTTCCATTCTTAAATGAACCAAAAATAGCTCCATAAAATTATGAAAAAAAACTGAAGTTGCTTTTTTAAATTGAAAATCACGGTCCTTTTTTTTTTTCCCTCATTATGCATTGTGTGCTGAGTATGTTTTTTGTGGTCCCTTACCACATAATGTATTCTCCTATCTGGGCCCCAAATTTCCGCCACAGCTTATCTGAGTGAGCTACTAGGGATAGAACTAGGGTTTTGGGACCCTGAACTAAAAGCCGTAGAACCGGCACGATGAAAGGGTTTAAAAACAATATGAAAGGGGTTGACACAAATCACTACCATTATAGTATGCCCCTCATTGACAAATTTGTTTAGGGGTTGGTCTCGGAAGGAACTCCGTCGTTAAGGAGGGGGTCTGTATTGAAAACCCCCCCAAGCATTTTTGTAAATACCAATTTGATCCTCCTCCCATGGATGAGTTAATTGCACAAATTTGACCCCCCAGGGTATTACCCCCTTATATGTAAATCTCACCCTAGCAGAGTTGGGGTTTAAGTAAATTATCTCTATAGTAGATAATTTAGGCCAGGAATATTTAAACTGTATGTTACAATATCAACTTTTTTATTCAAGAATTTTTTGTGGTTTCATGTTCTCTCCATTTTGAGCTTTAACAGGGGCACTTGCGTGCACCAAGTCTGCCTTTTCTGTTAAGCACTCTCTTCTTTTAAATATACTTCCTCAAATCCGTAGATCACATGAATACAGATCGTCGATCTTCTCTTTTCTTTTTATTAATTTTTGATAGTCAATGCAATCATTGATTCTATAATTTTATGTTTTTTCATTTTGTAATGCATTAAAATAACATCCTTATGTATTTTGTTAACTGTTTTATTTGACTTTTATAGAATCAGCTCAGAGCCATACGGTTTTAGTCTCTATTTTATATTGCTTGTCGGACGCCATACGTTATGCCCGAGCTGTCAGTAGTAGAACTTGTACCCCAGTAACTGTTCAGTCACCCCCCCTGACTACGTTGCTTCTTAAAAAAATTGGGTGAATCATGACTTTTTTGAGTCACTGGTGACGTCACCCCACTCATTTGAACTGTGATCCCGGGGACATGAGTCAGGTCAGTTAAGATGGATTATAGCAGGGAGCTCAGGCTCGAGCACTCCCTTTTCATCTTAACCCTTTGACTGTCGCAACCCCTAAACCCCTGAGGCTTCCTGTTGTCGAAAATTTAAAAAAAAAAAATAAATTATTTTTTTTTTGAAATGATAGAAAATCTTTGAGGTAAAGACACCAAAAGTTTGAAATTTGATTGAACGGAAACGTGGCTCGAAAACTTATCCCCCCCGAAACAGTAAAAGGGTTAATATAAAAAACCCCAAGAAACCTATGTGTGTTTTACCCACATCTACCCCCAAAACCCTTTAGACACAGTGCCCAACCCAGGGAAAAAATTTTCCCCGTTCCAGAAACAAAATAATTTCTCAAATGTTTAGATTCATGTCATCTAAAATTTTGTCATAATGGGGAAAAACCCCTTGGTAATAAAGCCCTAAGAAGATAGTCCACAGGGCGGGTTTACAGTAGACCGTCATTTAACATGATAGTTACGTTCCTAAAAAACCCATGTTGGGGGTAAAATCGTGTTAGATGTGAAGAATTTGGGGGGAAAAGGGGTTTTACTTTCCCTGGGGAAAAAAAAAAACAACTTTTTTTTTAAAATAGATCTTACAAAAATAAGTGAATATGTATTGTTATTTTCGTGATGTATTATGTTTTTTTTTCTGCTTAAGATACAAATATAAAAAATAATAGTATTTCTTTCTTAAATTGTGGGTCTGGTGTTTGTGGATGATTGTGAAGAGAGTGGAGAGTTATGCTGGGGCCCCCACTGGGCTAAGGTGGGGGGGAGAGGTACTGGAACAAAAAGTCGATGGTTTACAGTCTAACTTTAAGTCATTCAGTAAGTCAGTAAAATCATTAAGTCAGTCAAGTCTTTAAAAGTCAGTAAAGGGTCATTCAGTAAGTCAGTAAATAATTCAGAAAAAAAAAAATTATATAAATAAACACGCGAGCTTCCTGGTATTGTCGTCCCACGCGAAAAAAACCCAAAACAAGGCGGGGGGGGGGGTGTGGGTGGGTGGGGGGGGGTTGCGGGTGATAGAAAGTAGGACTCCCCCTGACTGAATGGTGAAACCCCCACCACCCGGCCCCCCCCTAAAATTTTTCCCCCCCCAAAAACCATGAAAAAAGTTAATTTACGTTGTTAGATAAAAATATCCCAAAAATTTTCCCAATCGTGCAATCCCCTAAACCCTTTTTCGTGCTAAATGAAGGTCCTTATATAAAAACGGGAATGATGAAACTAGTCTGAGAAAATAAAAAAAATCATCAGCCCAGAATTCAATAATTGGTATGTAACTTAAAAGGGTTCAACCCCCAAAATATTCTTAAAAAAAAAATTTTTTTAATTTTAAAAATTTTTAAAATTCTTGGGGGAAATATAAATCTTTTGGGGGAAAGGGGAAAGCAGGGTGGGGTTGTCGGGGGAAAAAAATTGGAGGGGGGGGGTAATGGGGTTTTGTTTGCAAGGGGCTTGGACATCCCAGGTATGGGGAGCAAGTTAGGGGTAGGGGGGGGAATTGTTTTTTTTGCCTTATGTGCTGTTGGGGGTTTTGAAGGGGTTTTTATAAAGGGGTTCGGGGAAAATGGTTAGTCAGACTTGAGCCCCGGGGTGGGAAGTACGTGTCTGCCCCTGAAGGGGGGGTGGGGATTTTTTTAGTTTAAAGGGGGGATCTGAACTATAGTATAAAGGGGGCCCCCTGGAAAACAGTGATGGAGTGAATGATGGTGAAAGTTTTTTCTTTATTTGGATCACCCACCTTTTTGGGGGAGTTAGCCAGTGTTTAAAAAAAAACCTGCATATACACTCTGTGGGGTTTAGAAAAACCCCTTTCCCCCAAAAACCATGAGTCGAAAAGGTGGCTAAAATGAAAGGAACGGGGGGTGCCCCCCTTTTCGTAAAAATTACTAAATGCAAAAAAAAAATTTCATTTCTTTTTTTTTTTGGGGGGCTTCAGTGGGAGATGGCGGGGTTAAAAAAATATACACATATACAGAATAAATACATAGTGCTAAATATTTTAAAGGGGGGGGGAAGTCTAATGTTAAAATGAAAAAAAATACAAAAAGCAAAATACATTTTGGAAAATTGAAAATACATGTTTAAAAAATTTCAACATTATAGAATATAACTTACAATTCATAACATTATTTATTTTAAAAACTTAATATAAACTTTTAATTCTAATCTTTTCCTCCATTTAAAGACACATTATAGACGATATATTACAGTAATCCCCTAGCTAAACTTGATGCAAAACTAAATCTTCATTTTTTTTTTTTTTTATTTCTTGATGAAAAAAAATGCCAGTTTTAATCTCTCCCTCCATGTTTTTTTTACAGTAGATCATTGGTTACCCCAAGATTGTTTATTAAATTAACATTATACAGTGGTCTATTTCATAAAAACATCGGTTTCAAGGGGAAAGGGGAAAAAAAAATGTTCAAAAAAAAAATACAAAATAATGGATTTTGGTTTTGAAAATCTACAATCTTTCCCAGAAGGGGCCAGATAATCAATGACCCCCTAAATTAACAACGTGCAACCGGGGATCCCTGTAACGTTTTCCCCCAGTGGCTTCATTATTCCATACAAAAAAAAATGGGGAAGATCAGAGGTGTTTGAGGTTCGGGCCTGGGGCCCCCGGGTTTATGTAATTAGTTCATCAACCCTTCAGATAAATTATCATCGTATTTAGAAGGAAATAAACCTCCATCTCTTAAAAAGGCAACCACGTATCACAGTCATGCACCCAAAATTCCTTATTATGACTTACTTCCTAAGTTGGGCAGGGTCAGTGGGATCCTTACAATACAAAAAAAGATGGCACTTGACCTTTTAAAATTTACCTCGACAAAAGGGTTAAAAACGTCCTTTTGGGGGGTTTTTTTAAAGGGAAATTTTTTTTGTGTGGTTTTGGGGGGGAAAATGGAGAAAATTTTTAAATTTCTTTTAGGTAAAATTTTTCCCCCAATTTTGTTTTTTGGTTTTTTAAAAAATTTCCCCATGCATTGGACTTTCCCAAATTCCCAAAAAAGGGGAAAAATCAAAAAAAAATTAAAGGGGCCTTTTAAACCAAATAATTTTCCCCCTTGAAACCTATGGTAATTTTACATGAAAAAAAGGTTGGGGTTTTATTTATAGGTGGTAAAAAAATACGATAAAACCTGGGGCTCCCCCGAACCCCCCCTGATCACTCAATCTGAACTTGAAACAGTCATTGGTGGCTGAGTTGATGCTGTGTACTCAACTCTAAAAGTGGGGGATCTCAGAGTGCATATGATGCGTCATTGTCAGTGACTATCAAAAAAAAAACTGCTTCAGCTGTTGTTGGGCCACCATATTTGCTTTTTTTGACACTAAAAGGGCCCAAAAAATGGGGAAATTATTACTGGTCCTAAAAAATAAATTTAAAAAAATCCAGCCCTGTGCTACGATAAGGGAATTTTCGTAAACATTTTTTTAAAAATCTTCCCAAAAAAAGACTCTGCTTTGTGACTTCAATAGTTTAAGTAAGAAAGGATGGTGTTACTTTTAGGGGGGGGAAAATTTTTTTTTTTGTCAAATTTCCCCCCGCAGTATCCTATTTCTAAATAGCTTTTTTTCAAACGTTATTAATTTTCTGTAATTTTGAAACACTGGACTGGACTTGTTTGTTTCAATGGATCGGCATCGGACGTAACTGGGGGAAAAAGGCCCCCCCTACCCCAAACTTTTTTACTCCCATTACTGACCTTCAGTTTATAGGATCAGGGTGGGTTTTGGAGACATTTATGGAAAAAATGGCATCTAATAAACGGCAAATAAAGTAATGGTTATGTTTTTTTATTCTAAATTACATTCTCATTTTAAAAATTAATAAGGTCTTTAAAAAATGGTAATAGTATGTACTGTCTTTTTATGTATTGGTATAAGACTGTGTGTACTAATGGGATAATAAAAAATGACTTTTTTTTTTAAAACCCCTTTTCCGGGCGGGGACCGTAAAAACGGCCCTAAACCTTTTTTGGGGTTTTCCATTCCCCCCCCCCACCCGGGGTTCCGTTCTCTGTTTCTGACCAATCACAAGCCTTCTGTATCGCTCCATTTTAAGTGGAGCATCTCTTTTCCCCCATTGGTTAAAAACCCAAAAATTTAAAAACACTTCTGCTTCCCCCAAAAACCCAGTTTTTTTTTTTTCCCCACCCCTATACACTTGATTAAAACCAAAAATTTCCAAAAAGTACTTATTGTTGTGCCCATTTGTGAAATGAATAGTTTAGGCATTTTTTTGAGATATATAAAAGGATTTTAGATATCATAATTAGATGAAATTTTAAATTTAAAAAAAGTGAAAAAAAAGAGGACCGTGTCCCCAGGGTCCCCCCCGGGGGGGCCCAAAATTAAAAATTTCAGTAAATAAATTTTTATATAAAAATTTCTAGTGCATATATGAATTCTGTAGTGGTCTGGGTGTGTACGGAACATTCATTGCCCATTCAGATCAATGAAAATTGTTTTTTTAAACCCCCACAAGTTCAAATATCTCCCTTTTGGGTTGGAAAAATGACTCAGACCCCGAACCAGATGACCTGTTGCCATCTCCATGCAGTACCAACGTGCAAAAAAGGGCCTTTAAAAATGGGTTTGCCAAAAATGATGGTTTTTAAAATCTGGGCATTTTCCCCGTGAAAAGGGAAATATTTCATCAATTATTGCAGCAAAACAAAAAATCATGTCCTCCTTTTTTGGTGTTTGCAAGGTAAATCTATCTAAAAAAAGGGAAAAAAATTTCTTCATAGCCTTTCATTGTAGCAATTAGTGATCAAAAATGATTGTTTTCCAAATTCAGGAATATGGGACTTGGTTTTTTTCCCCTTTTTTCAATGTGCCCCTGTTTTTTGGCACTTTTATTTTTTATCCTACAAAATGTTTGGAAACAAGTTCATTTTTTTTTTGATATTGTATATTAGTATTAAAATGAAAAATACTTATTTGGTGTTTTTTTTAACAATTTCAAATTTGCAACATTCAAAAATTTTTTACCCTTTTGGTTTGGACCGTTGAAAGGGGGTCCTTTTTTATTTCAATTGGGTGAAAAGTTTTTTTAAAAATTTTTTTTATATGGGCTCCCTTATCCTTACTTTAATTTTCTCCCATCCACTCATAAAAACACATTTTAAAAAAATTTTTATTTTCAGGGTCCCGGTAAAGGGTTAATACACAAATAACCCCCAATGAAAAGCAGGGTGCCACAAGTACGTTGAGACAACACAATAAGTTTCAGGGGGGGGTTTTTTGCCTTCCCGCATACAAAGGGGGGGCAAAAAAAATCCCCGGGTGTCTTCAAAAAAAACTCTCGACGGGGACCCCAAAAAATGGTATCCCAAACCAGGCTGTGATTCCCCCCTTTCCCGGGTTTTGCGGCCAACAGTGACAGCCTGGTTGATTGGGTTTTGACCCCCCTGAGGCCTGGGCCCAAAACCCGCCCTGGGGGGGTTATCCCTGAAACCCTTGCCAGGTATCTTGAAAAAACGATGAACTAATCAGTCTTAAAAAAAAATTGATGGACTGATTACTTTACTCCCGGCTGAGGACTGATTCCTCCCAAAATCCTTCCCGATCTTCACCCCTTCTTCTTTGTACTGGACTGATGGAAAACCCCTGTGGTGAAACATTTCAACAATAAAGATACCCAAAGTGTTGCACATGTTCTAATTTATCAACTTGTGGGTTCTCTGAACCATTTATCAACAATCAATGATCTCTGTAGTTTGATCCCGGGGGGACAAAACTGGGGTTTTCGGGGCCCAAATATGTACATATAATACTATAGTAAATTGCACCTGAGCTATCTTCTCTGGCTTTCCCCGCATCACATAAAGTTAAAAATCAACAGTTTTTTTACAGTACTTTCATACAATATTTAAAAAAAAAGGATATTAACCAGTGTGAGATTCATAAGCCCATTAGTCTATGGGGTACTTTGGGTGGAAGAAAAATGTTCCCCCTTTCTTTGGGATACGGGGGGGGCCCTTTTTAAAGCGTTTTTTTAGGGTTTTTCCCCACTAATATGGACATTTCAAATTATGCCCAAAACTTGCTATACGGCCCCCCCCGCTTTCTAATACCCCCCGCGCCCCCCCCTTTTTTTTACATTCTCCGTGAGCACCCCCCCCCTTCCATTATGGGGGGAAACCTTCCAAAATTTCAATTTTTTTAAAAAAAGTTTTTTTTTTTATTTTTTTTTTTTTTTTTTATTAAAAAGGGCCCCGACCCCCCCCAAGGGGCAGTTCCCCAAAAAAAACTTTTCATCATTCACTCCATCACTGTCTTCCCAAAAAGGGTGCTTTACACTACAGTTATAAACTGAAACTAACCCCCTCCTTTAGGTGCCGGCACTGTCCCATCCCCAGAACTAAAGGGCCCGGCCTCCTTTTTTCCCGAATCCCTTCTAAATTTTTTTTTTGCTCCCCCCCAACACCGTCAAGTAAAAACCATATCCTCCATTCCTCTATAAATACGCTAAAAATTTTTTGGGAACCCCCAACCCCCCCCCCAAAAAATTTTTCCCCTTTTCCCCCTCCCAACCTTTCTAGGCCCCCCTCCCCCCCTTCCCCCCCAAAAGATTTATACACTCTAAGTCACTCTGTCTCGTTCCTTTCCCTCTCTACTGTAAACCACCTCAAAAACCCCCCTCCCCCTCTGGACAAGGGTTTTGGTAACCCCCAACCCCCCCCAAATTTCCCCAAACTCCGAATTCTCTGCATTATTTCACCCACACATTGACCTCAGACATGACATCTCCCTGCCCCCAGCCTTCTCCTCGTTGAAACATTCATCACCCATCTTCCCCCCAAAAAAGAGCGTTGGTATAATACTCTCATTTTTTCCCCCCTCTTTACTTCCATGGACAAGGTTCTTTGTCTCCACAGCCCCCAGTCCCCCACTCCCCTTTTTCCCTAAAAAAATTTTTGATTCACCTCATCCTTCATAGCCCACCCCCGGACATGCCCCTCCCAAATATCTGAATACATTCACCCCCCCTCCATACCCCTCCCCCCAAACTGATACCCAAAACTTTTTCACCTATTCTTTTTTTTATCCTCACCCCCTTTTCTTTTTCCCCATATTCACTTTCAATTTTCTTCTTTTCACCCCCCCCCCAAAAATTTATCCACCAACCTCTGCAGCTTCTCTTCAGAATCTCCCAAAAGCACGTGTCATCAGAAAAAAACAACTGTGCAACTCCCTTTTTATTTTTCCCTTTTTCTTTTCCCCAAACCCTCTTGCCAAGACCCTCGCATTCACTTCTCTTACCCCCATCTATAAATATATTGAACCCCCCGGTGACTCCCCATCCTTTTCTGGGGGGCCCCCTTTTACGGGGGAAAAAGCCCCCCTTCCCTCCTACCCCCCAAACCTGAGCCTCACTATCCCCCTTAAAAATTTTTTTTTGCTTTCAGTAACCTTCCTCCTTTTCCCTTTTGCAACTCCCACACCCCCCCATCTCCCTATCATCCCCTTTTTCCCCAAAACCATAAATCCCCAAAAAATTTTTTCCCTTTTCAAATACTTTTTCACCTTTTGTTTCACTGTAAACACTTGGTCTACACACCCCCCCCTTTTCCCCAAAACCCCCCTTTTTCATCTGTTATCCTGCTTCCCCTAAATAAATTACTTGTACCTAAAAAAATTAACATGTGCTGGCATGCAGGTACAATTAAAATTAAAGTGTCTTTTTAAATCTTGAGATCCATATTAATAATGATAATAATAATAATCACTCTGGGGCACAAAATGTCATATATTCATTAATATAAAATTTTTTAATAATCCATCTATATATTTTTTTAAATTTCAGTGGAACCCGGTTTTCCCAAGTATCGGCCCGAGGGTTTTGTTTTTTTGGGGCCCAATTTTGCCCCGACTTTCCCTTCCCCCAAAAATTTCAGCCAGCGTCCCAAAAAATTCCGCCTCCCCGTCGCACCTCCCCCCGGGATGGACCATCTAAATTTTTTACCGAGTGAACTTACCCTGCGTTTTCAAAATTTTCAATAAATTCATTGTGTTTAGTGCTTTTTTTTGATTGTGACTGTAAATAAGACCAGGGGAAAAAGAAACATCATAGGGGCCCTTTGGAAAAAATGACAAACACAATGGGAATTGAAGAAAAAATTGAAAAGTCCCCAAAATGGAGGGGGGGGAGAGGGGATAATGTGCCTTCTTCTGTTTTTCCCCCATATGGATACTAAACAGCCCAGTGGGGTAAAGGCTATAGCACCAGCCAGCGATAAAGTGTAGCATTAACAGTGTTTCAAAAAAGTTAGGGATTAATCATTAAAAAAGGGCGGGCCCCCAAATGACTCCCCCCAAAGTTGTTGGAGTTATATAGGGCGACTTTCCCCGCTGTCTCTGGCAGCCATCACCATGAAAAACATCTTTCAGTGGCCCTTATCGCCCAACAACAAACAACACCCCAAAACTGACTGGTTAGGAAGGGGGGAAAAATATGACATATTTTTTTTATTCTGAGTACAGTGGTACCTGGTTTTTGTCAGCTCCCAACCCAAAAACTTGGAAGTGTTTTTTAAAAACTTTTGTAAGTTATTTTGGGGGTCTGAAGCAGAATAATATAAATTACATTTTTCCTTTTTGGGGGGAAAATTTTTTCGGCCCCGGGGCCCCAACAGCATTCTGGAATGAAATTGAAAAAAGGTACCCCCGTTTCCGGGGGACCCCGGGTTAGTAATTAATTGTTTCCCGAAAAATGTTAAAAGCCGTTAAACGTATTTTTTCCCCCTGAAAAAAATTAAAATTATCTTTTTTTTCCCCAAAATCCTTCAAAAATACACTTTTTTAATTTTTAATTTGGGCAAAACGTAAACTGGGGATGACTTTTTAGTTTCCCGTTTTTAAAAATTTTTAAATTTTTTATTAGATGGGGTTTCTAGATAAAAACCCAGAGTTGATAATTTTTCATTTTTTTCCCTTTTCCCCCCCCCCCAAACAAACTCTCCCCCTCTTATGCCAACAAGGTTTTTTTTAAAGGTAAAACTTATTTAAATGTTCATTTATATTAAAATTAGTCTTTATATTTATTTCTCATTGTTTTCTGTATGTAAAACTTATAATTTTTTTTTTAAAAAAAAAGAAATTTTTTGGGGAAAATTTTTTTTTGGGGGGAAAACGGATTAATTGTATTTATTATTTCTTATGGGAAATATTGCTTTGATTTGGGCTTTGATTTTGGGCCCCTAGATCCTGGAAAGTTGGGGGCCCCAAAAAGGGGGGGTTTTCCCCCTTATATAAAAATTTTTGTAACATATAAACAGGGAAAATACCCCCCACAGTGAATAAATTAACATTTGGGATGTTTTCTGTCGTCGGGTAAAAAAAAAGGTTTTCCCCGGTTTTAAACCCCCAAAAAACGTGTACACAAAAATATTCGGGGGGTAACGGGGGAAAGAGGGAAAGCATGCATTTTTTTGGGGGAAACAAACAATTTTTATTTTTATTATTATTATCATAATACAAACCTTTCATTGTACACAATAAAAAATGTTTTTTTATATATAATAAAAACGTGTGTTTGTTTACATCCTCCTCCTTTCCCCCTCTCATTTACTCTTTTCTCTCGTTTATTTGCTTTATCTCGTTTCTCACTTCTTACTCTCAAAAGACTAGAAATATTTTAAGGAAAATTGAGTGTTTTATATGATTTTTTGCTCTGGGATGCTTTAAATTTAAGTGGATGGGGTGGGGTGGGGGGGCCCCTGGCTGGCTCCATACCTACGACACCTGATTTCATTATAAATACACTCATCTCAATCTACATTAAGACACAAATATTTTAAGGAAAAAATTTTGGGTGTACTTTTGTGTATTTTATTTTTTTTTTTTTTAAACCCCCTAGTTCTATTGAAACAATTTTGTTAGTGTAAATTTGTTGTCTGATTTATATTTTTTTTAAATTACCTTAGACTGCTCAATAAGCAAAAGGCTGCAGTTAGAATGATACCAAATTCCCCCCCCAAACCCATACTCCACCAATATTAAAAAGTCTAAAACTACCCCCGAAAAAACTTTCCCCACTTATTTTTGGGTCCTACTACAACATAGAACTCTACACTCTAATATAAACCCTCCGCTAAAAATTTTCCCCAAATTTTAACGGACCCATACCTAAAAAAAGACTGATCCTTTTGAATCCCCCGTATCCATATCACCTTGTGTAAAATTCTATACAAAGGGGCCCCCCAAAATCTGGAATTCATTAACAGTAAATGCTAAAATAACCTGGTCTGAACATAAATTTAAAACTCTTCTAAAAAACCACCTACTCAAAAAAACTAAATACTCATACTGTAAACTATTTTTCCAGCAATGCTCAGTGTTTTTTTCCTATAAAAAATTTTTCAATATTTACTATTGATGTAACCATCCTAAAACACTTGTCACAATGTAATACCCTGGGGTTGTAATTTGAGAAAAATTTTTAACTGTTATAAGTTAATGTTTAACTAAAACAAACTCAATCAATTTCTCTAGTTTTAAAAAGCCCTAAAAATCATTGATTTGTCTCCCCCTTGCCTGACAATGGAAATTCCCCTTTGCACTTCAGTTCATGATTGTAATTACAAAATCTCGTGTAAACTTGCAATGAAAATAAAAATTTTTTTTTAAAAGGGGGAAAAATGTTCCCTTTGGTGATTTCCCCTTTTCAGTGGTAGCCTGGGTAACCTGTTGTAAGTGGGGGGGTTTTTAAATTTTTTTACTAATTAGTTATTAAAAAGCATGTTATAAAGCATAAGCTCCCCAAAAATTTTAAATTCCCCCATTCTAAATCCCCCAAAACTCAACATTTTTAATTTAAAACTACCCAATACATATAAAAAAAAACAAAATAATAATACATTTAAAAAAAAAAAAACTACCCGTTATATTGTAACATAAAAACATTTAAACAAATTCTTTTCCCCAAAAAAAAATAAAACTATTTAAATTTATGAAACTTAAACATAAAAAATTAATTAAATATTTAGAACCTAAGATGACAACTTCCTCCCAAATTTTATTTATAAAATTTGCATGAGCCCCAAAGTCTTATTATTATTAAGAATATCACAGTGTTCTCATAATGTGGCATTACATTAAATTTTTAAAAAACTCCAACCACAGTATGGATATTTCACACAATCTTCAACTGAAAATATCCCGTTATTGAACAGTTTTAAAAACCAATCATACTGAGTGAAATAATGGGAAATTAATATAGTACAGTATACCTTTTAAAAAAAAACCCCCCCCAAACCCTTTTACTCTTTCCCCTCCCGCAGTCCCAAAAAATTCACTATTTGTGTATCAACCGGTCACGTACACCCCTGAAAAAAAGGGCCCCAACTGCCTCCCGATCGAACAGCAACAATACCCCCTAGAAAAAAATGGTTAAATTTTAAAATGCATATCCATGTTGTTTTGCATACAATATTTGAATATACTATACTGTGGAGCTAGCTGTGTTTTGAATTTTTTTTGATCTTTTAAAATTTTCCCCCTCTTGTACAGTGGTCCTGGTTTTGTCATCTCCAAACTCGAACATTTATGTAAGTGTATTTTTGTAAACTTTTCAAGTGTATTTTTTTGGGGGGGGGCCCCAAACCAGGACATTATTTCTTGGAAGTAAATTCGTTCGAAGGGGGTTGGAGCATTCTGGAACAAAATTTGGGAAAACCGAGGGACCCCTGTATCTGCCAAGCAATTGGCACCCAGTAGGCATACTGGGGTTTTCTGGAAGAAGCAGGAAAAGGGTTTTAAAATTTAACCCCCTTTTTTTCCCGAGGCCAAATCTCAAAATGAAAAAGGGGGGGGAAAAAATTTAAAAAAAAAAAAAAAAATTTTTTTTAAAATTTAAAATAATATTTTTTTATAAGGGGGTAATTTTTTTTTTTTAGTCTTTCCAAAAAAAATAGAGGCATGGGTTTACCCTCAATGGCGGGTGGGGAAAAAAGGGACCCGTAAAATGCATTTTTATTAACTATTTTGCTAATAATTTTTTTTCCCGTAATGTTTGTGGCCTGTGGACCAACATAATGCATAATGTTATACAGTGAGCCCCTTTTCGGCAAGTTAGGTTCCAGGCTACCGCCCCCAAAAAGGGGGAAAATTTCCATAAAGTGGGCCCCTTTGTCCATTGCTTACGGGGGAGCCTGGGTTGAATTCAGTTTTCAACTTTTTTTTCGTCAAAATTTTGTCCCATTTTTTTTTTTATCCGCTCGGCTTTTGTGAGTTGACGTGGCCCCCTGTACAAAACGTATCTACCTGTTGCACAAACAAACATCCCAGTCTGGCTTTCTTTTTTTTCAGTGAGATTACACTCGCATTCACCCCAAAAAATTTCATAATAATCCATTGTTTTTGTGCTTGTTTATTAAATGAGACTCTTAAATAACCCCCTGGGGCCAAAGAAATTTCCCCGTGCCACCTTTTTTATAAAGAAGGGGCCGATAAAAAATTTTTAAAAAACTCAGCAAAAAAAAGTGGCGTTCTGGTTGATTTTTCCCGGATGTTGGGAATTTGCAAAGAGAGTTGAAAAATTTTGTGGAAAATAGCACCCCCAACAAAGCTGTTGCAAGCCATGTCTGCAACATGTTCGTGACAATGCCTTGTCCCAATTTAAAGGGAAATCAAAGAGATGCAAAAACAGACTCTCTTGACAGATTTTTGTTTACAGGGGGGCCCGTGCCATAAAAAAAAAAAAAGGGGAATAATCTCGAATAGGGACGATACCAAGTTCTTATGGAGGGGGGTTCCCCCTTTCCCAAACCCAAA
>WNWK01017799.1:0-5000 GCA_009830355.1 Cherax destructor
TATATAAGAAAAGTGTAAAAAGATGATATGTACACAATTAGAAAAAGGAAAGGGGGGAGTCGTTATGGACGGTTTCATGCCCGGAGGTACTGGGAGCCACGGACAATGTTTCCCGAAGGAGGAGAGTCGCCATTCGTGAACCACGTGAAACTTTGGTGGAGAACGCTGAGGGGATGGGTAGCTGATTGTCGCTAAGGGGAAAGGGGGAATTTAGGTGATCCAGATTAAAACTCGTCTTGCATGGTCTATGGTGCCTCTATTAATTTTGTTGGATCCCCGACCGACAATTAACCTAAAATAAAGAAACAAAAACAACAAACTATCTGAAATCCTAAATGATAGGTTTCCCGCCTTTAAAAAAAACGGTGAAAACCCCAAAAAAAAATGATTACTTAAAAAAAAGCCCAAATCAGGTCAGGATGTTGGAATAAAATGCTTGTGAAGCAAACACATTATAGATTATTAAAAAGAGTGGAAAATATTACAGACGGGGGGAGCCGAAAATAAGGGAAACATAACTCCCAACGTTTGGAGTGGGGGGGGGTGTTGGAATACGAAGGTCACACCTTACAGAAAAATTTTAACCGCCCCCAAACTCCACCCCCACCATTATCATACTTAAACTCCTATCAATGAACTTTCCCTCACATATAGGTAAAAAATCATTTATAGAATCACATTCAATTAAACCTAACATTTTTTAAAAGTTTATTCTATTCAAACTTGTTCCATTTGTATTACATTTAGACTAGTCAAATTTTGATTGATTTAAAATTGCATGTTATACAGGGGTTATATTTCTTCACCCATGCTCTCAAATATACTTGTTTTTGCTTCGTAAGCAGCCCCTTTTTGTAAAAAAATATCTCACATTTATAAATATATAATGATCTTATGTTGAGTCAGTCTAGGATTCGGTAAAAAAAAAAAAGTATAATGTGAACTTTCTTTTCACTTAATCATTACCGGATTATCAACACTATGCCAGATATAAAGTAATGAGTCTTACACAGAAGAAAGCTTACACAAAACTCTTAAAAGTCACAAAAAGTATCAATGTGTCAACTTACTATCATGCCGTCTCATGTTCGCACAATGTATCCTATATTGAGTCAACATACCTGACCAAATATTTAATCCACTTACTACTCAGACTATAGGAGCAAATTCTTTCTCATACTAAGTCCATATTATACAACTTCAGTTTGAGACAAAGTCCACACAAGGCAGTATGTAGACAGTTCGAACGATACGTCACAAGGTGGTGAGTATCTGCAATGTTTACCTTTCTTGAGTCTCAAGAAAGCTGAATATTTATACAATTAAACTGTACCTTACTACACTTACTACTACTACTACTACTACTACTAATAACAATAATAATAATAATAATAATAATAATAATAATAATTATAATAATAATAATAATAATAATAATAATAATAATAATAATAATAATAATAATAATAATAATAATAATAATAATAATAATAATAATAATTGCAGGTAGTAGGATGATAGACAGCAACCACCCAGGGAGGTACTACCGTCCTGCCAAGTGAATGTGAAACAGAAACCTTTAACTGTTTTACATGATGGTGGGATTGCTGGTGTCATTTTCTGTCTCATAAAAACACTGGATAACAGGTATATCTTGCTACGTCTACTTACACTTAGGTCACACTACACAGGCATGCACATGCATATATGTACATACACATATCTAGGTTTTTCTTCTTTTTCTTAATAGTTCTTGTTCTTCTTTATTTCCTCTATTCGCCATGGGGAAGTGGAAAAGAATCATTCCTCCGTAAGCCATGCGTGTCGTATGAGGCGACTAAAATGCCGAGAGCAATGGGCTAGTAACCCCTTCTCCTGTATACATTTACTAAAAAAGAGAAGAAGTTTTTTTATAAAACTGGGTTGCTTGAATGTGCGTGGATGTAGTGCAGATGATAAAAAGAGATGATTTCTAATGTTATGAATGAAAAGAAGTTGGATGTCTGGCCCTAATGGAAACAAAGCTGAAGGGGATAGGCGATTTTCAGTGGAGTCAGGAGTATCTGAGAGAGTTAGAGCTAAGGAAGGGGTAGTAATAATGTTGAAAGATCAGTTATGGAAGGAGAAGAGGGAATATAAATGTATAAATTCAAGGACTATGTGGTTCAAAATGAGGGTCGGATGCGAAAAGTGGGTCATAATAAGCGTGTATGCACCTTTAGAAGAGAGGAGTGTAGAGGAGAGAGAGAGATTTTGAGAGATGTTAAGCGAATGTATAGGAACTTTTGAACCAAGTGAGATGGAAACTGTGGTAGGGGACCTAAATGCTAAAGTAGGAGAAACATGTAGAGAGGGTGTGGTAGGTAAGTTTGGGGTGCCAGGTGTAAAATGATAATGGGAGCCCTTTAACTAACTTTGTATAGAGAGGAATTTATTTATAGGCAATACATATTTTAAGAAAAAGAGGATAAATAAATATACAAGATATGATGTAGGGCCAATAACAGTTGTTTGTTGGACTACGTATTGGTAGATAAAAGACTGTTGAGTAGACTTCAGGATGTACATGTTTATAGAGGGCCACAGACATATCAGATCATTTTTAGTTGTAGCTACAGTGAGAGTAAAAGGTAAATGGGATACAAGGAAAATAGAAGCAACAAGTAAGAGAGAGGTGAGGGTTTATAAACTAAAAGAGGAGGCAGTTAGGGTAGGATATAAACAACTATTGGAGGATAGATGGGCAAGTGAGAGTATAGGCAACGGGGTTGAAGATGCATGGGGTAGGTTTAAGAATGTAGTGTTAGAGTGTTCAGCAGAAGTTTGTGGTTATAGGAAAGTGGGTGCGGGAGGGAAGAAAAGCGATTGGTGGAATGATAATGTAAAGAGAGTAGTAAGGGAGAAAGAGTTAGCAGGTTTTTACAAAGTAGAAGTGATGCAAGGAGGGAAGGGTATATTGAGAGAAAAGAGAGGTTAAGGGAGTGGTGAAGCCATGTAAAAAGAAAGCAAATGAGAGAGTGGGTGAGATGTTATCGACGAATTTTGTTGAAAATAAAAAAAAAAGTTTTGGAGTGAGATTAATAAGTTGAGGAAGCATAGGGAACGAATGGATTTGACAGCTAAAAATAGGAGAGGAGAGTTATTAAATGGAGAGTTAGAGGTATTGGGAAGATGGAGGAAATATTTTCAGGAATTGTTAAACGTTGTATAGGGCAAGGAGGAATAACATCTTGTAGGAGTGACGAAAGAGCCAGTTGTGCGTGTGGGGGAAGTTCATTGGGGCAGTAGGTAAAATGAAAGGGGTAAGGCAGCTGGGATTGATGGGATAAAGATAGAAATGTTGAAAGCAAGTGGAGATATAGATTTGGAGTGGTTGGGATATTATTTAATACATGTATGTAAGGTACCTAGGGATTGGCAGAGAGCGTGCATAGTTCCTTTGTATAAAGGCAAAGGGACAAAAGAGGTGCAGAAATTTTGGGGGAATAAGTCTGTTGAGTATATTTGGTAAAGTGTATGGTAGAGTAATTATTGAAAGAATTAAGAGCAACGGAGAGTAGGATAACAGATGAACAAGGAGGTTTTAGGAAAGGAGGGGTGTGTAGATCAAGTGTATACAGTGGAACATATAGGTGAACAGTATTTATATAAGGGTAAAGAGGTTTTGTGGCATTTATGGATTTGGAAAGGCGTATGACAAGGTGGATAGTGTGGCAATGTAGCAAAATGTTGTAGGTGTATGGAGTAGGAGGTAGGTTACTGAAAGCAGTGAAGAGTTTATACGAGGATAGTGAGGCTCGGTTAAGTATGTAGGCGAGAGGAGATTATTTCCCAGAAAAAAGTAGGCCATGACAAGGATGTGTGATGTCACCATAGGTTGGGTTGAGAGAAGTGAAAACGGGTATAGACAAGAGGTGGGGGGTTAAAAGATAAAGAATCTAACACAAAGTGGGAGTTGTCCAGCTGTTTTTGCTGATGACACTGTGCTTTTGGGAGATTCTGAAGAGTGCAGAGGTTGGTGGGTGAGTTTGGTAGGGTATGTAAAAGAAGGAAATTGAAAGTGAATATAGGAAAGAGTAAGGTGATTATGATAACAATAAGATTAGGTGATGAAAGATTGGATATCAGATTGGAGGAAGAGAGTATGTAGGAGGTGAATGTATTCAGATATGTAGGAGTGGACGTGTCAGCAGATGTGTCTATGAATGATGAAGGTGAATCATAGAATTAATGAGGGTAAAAGGGTAAGTAAAACACTTAGGAGTCTGTGAAGACACAGAACTTTGTCCATGGAAGCAAAAGGGGAATGTATGAGAGTATAGTTATACCAACACTCTTATATAGGTTGTGATGCATGAGTGGTGAATGTTGCAACAAGGAGAAGGCTGGAGGCAATTAAGATGTCATGTCTGAGATCAATGTGTGGTGTGAATATAATGCAGCGAATTCGTAGTGTGGAAATTAGGAGGAGGTGCGGGATTACCAAGACTATTATCCAGAGGGCTGAGGAGGGGTTATTGAGGTGGTTTGGAAATGTAGAGAGGATGGAACAAAGTAGAATGACTTCGAGAGTATAAATCTATAGGGAGTTAAGGCAGATTAGGGGTCGGCCTAAGAAAGGTTGAATGGAGGGGGTAAGGAGGTTTTGTGTGCTAGGGGCATGGACTTCCAGCAAGCATGCATTAGCATATTTGATAAGAGTGAATGGAGACAAATGGTTTTTAATACTTGCCGTGCTGTTGAAGTGGAAGCAAAGTAACATTTATGAAGGAATTCAGGTAAACCGGCAGGCCGGACTTGAATCCTGGAGATGGGAAGTACAGTGTCTGCACTCTGAAGGAGGGATGTTAAATGTTGCAGTTTTATAACTGTAGTTTAAGTACGCCTCTGGCAAGACCGTGATGGAGTGAATGATGATGAAAGTTTGTCTTTTTCGGGCCACCCTGCCTTGGTGGAAACGACCGATGTGTTAATAAAAAATAAAAATAAAAATAATAATA